>VXAU01006003.1:742315-788627 GCA_013399695.1 Formicarius rufipectus
AAAAAAAAAAAAAAAAAAAAAAAAAAAAAAAAAAGAAAAAATAAATCAAGGGAAGAAGGACCCTCCTGTTAGACAGACATGCCCACAACACCTGCAGGGCTCCTGGGAAATCAACTGAACCAATCCGCTGCTCCAAAGAAACGACAGGTCATTCCCGAGGGGATGGAGGCAAGAATATATATATATTTGTTCCTGGGGGAGGAGGGGTTTGCCAGCAGTTCACAGCAGTTTTCGGCTCTCTCGGCACACAGGAACTAGAACTGCATTGCTGAAGACACTCAACACACAGCAGGGCTAACTAGGAGAATACAACTCGAGGCTAGCAAAGAGGGGAGGGCAGAGGAGGGGTGGGAGCACCCCGGGCTGGAGTCCTCTGTGCAGAACGGACACGCTGCGGGGCCGCAGCCTCGCCGACAACACGCCCTTGAGTTTTGCCTTTTGTGTGGGTTGTTTTGTTTTGTTTTTTTGTTTAAAAAGAACCGCAGCCAAAATGAAGACAGGAACTGCAAAATCCCAAAGTGGCCGCTTCTCCACTATTTATAAAAACATCAACAGTCACTACGGGGCACGGCCCACTATACTTTTCCCGGGATTTTGGCCCGCTTGCGAGCGATGGCGTCTTCCACCGCCTTCAGCTGCTTCAGCAGCTCCTCCCGTCGGGACAGCGTGCTGGACTTGCTGCCCTTGACGGCCGCGGGCCCCGGCTCCGATCCTTTGCCCGGCACACTCGTGACTTTGCTGGAGCTCTTGGACTGAGGGGAGAGCTGGCGTTTCCTGGGAGGGAGAGGAGAAAGGAGAGGTGGGTGAGAGGTGCTGGAAGAACCCCGAAGGGCTTTGGTGGGATCATTATGGATGGAAAAGACCTCCAAGATCATCGAGTTTGAGTTTTAACTGAATCCCACCATGCCTGCTAACTGTGGAATGGTTTGGGTGGGAAGGGACAGCAAAGCTCATCTTGTTCCATCCCCTGCCATGGGCAGGGACACCTCCCACCAGCCCAGGTTGCACCAAGCCCGGTCCAACCTGGCCTTGGACACTCCCAGGGATGGGGCAGCCACAGCTTCTCTGGGCAACCTGTGCCAGGGCCTGCCCACTCTCAGAGGAAAGAGTTCCTCCCTAATTTCTGATCTAAACTAAACTATCAGGAATTGTCACATTTAACACATCACTCCAAGAGCCAGTGGAAGAAAAGAGGTTGGAGATACAAGGCTTTGGGTTGAAAACTGCCTGAAACAGTAAAAAATGAGCTGTTCCAGGGAGATTCCCAGATTAAACTCAGCTCCATGGGCTATGCCAGCTCATGGCTGTAGAGAGCAGCTCAAGGGAATAGCAGAGACCCAGAGGGAAGAACAGCCCTGGAGCATTCCCACAATCCCAATCCTGACAGCCCCTTGCCAGCAATGCCACTGGGTGTTGTGTCCTGGAGAAACCCAACGTGTTTGAAGCCCCTCCCAGCTGGGCACAGGGCATGTCAAACCCACTGTGTGGCACTGCCAACCCAGAGAGCAGCGGGATTACAGGATCAGGAGTCATGGATGTGGTACCAGCACTGGGCTGGAATGGCTGAGGTTCCTGCCACTGCTGGAAAACAGGACCTGAGGCAGGAGAGGGCTGTGGCAGTGGGGTGAGGTTTTTGTTTGGGAAGACTCTGGGACATGGAAATTGAGGCTCATTCATGGCCCAAGCTGGGAGAAGGGATGGCACAAGTAGTGCCAGCCAAGGAACACTGGGATGTGTGAATCCCAGAGATTCTTGAAGAGATGACACTAGAGAAAAGCAAGGCAGCATCATTTGGCTACAGGACTGAGGGAGCCCCAGGAGCTTCACAACCCTTCATCCCCTGGAGCCACACATCCAGTCCAATGGGATATTGCCAGCAGGGCAGCAGGAGCAGGCTGGCAGGAACCTGGATGTGAGCTGGTTGTCACCTGTCACCTCAGGGGATGGGAAAGTGCAAAGCCAGGGCTGACAGGGGACACATTTTAACACGTCACAGCAGCAAGGTGAGCCAGGCTGGGAAAAATGGGAATCAGGCACTGGAGTCGGGTGCCAGGAGGAGCTGGGCAGCGGGTGAAGGGGTTGTACTCTCTTGCTCATTAACACTATGCTAACGAGGCACTGACTGAGCTTACACCTGACCCACTTGGCTCCTCTGGCTGGGGCTGACCTCAAGAAAACCCCTGGGCTCCGGCTCATCTCCGAGCTGGAATGGCTGAGCACGGAGCCCTGAACAACTCTGGCATCTGCCCAGGGAGCTCCAGGGCAACTGGGCACTGCAGTCAGAGACTGCCCTGGCAGCCCTGGAGAGCTGTGAGCCCAGCCTGGCCAGGGGGAGCCAGGAGAACGGGCAGCACTCACCTGTCTGCCTGGGCAGGGGAAGGTTTCGGGTTCTGGGCCCTCTGTCGCTCCTGTTTGGGGGATGAGAGTCTCCCAGTCACCTTCTTGTCACGAGAGCCTGGTGGGAGAGGGACAGAAAGGGGAGATATTCCTGCTTGTCACCAAGGCATGGGTCACTCCCTGACCTGCTGAACCCTCCCAGCACTGTATCAGTGCTCTCTTGAGACCAGACCATGACAAAGAAAGGGCAAGTCCAGCAGCAACCAGGAAAAGAACCTCCTGTGGTGTCCCCCCACTTCAGGGGGAGCAGAGAAGCCAGTGAGGGCTGTGCCCCCCAGTCTCCTGTACACACCATCAGCTGTGGGGAGGGCACTGGCCTCTCCTCATCCTCCAGCTGCCGGATTAAGGTTCCTCCATGGTATTTTTTGCCTGCAAACCTGATGGGTCTACACTGGCCAGGTCACAGGGTGTACTGGCTCAGACAGGGACAGGTGAGGGCAGCTCTGCTGCTTTTGGAACCAGCAGGATCTCCTTTGAGGCACCATCAACTCGTGTGTTTGTTCAGTACATGGTGCCCTGCCTGGAGCTGCCATGGGGACTCAGGGATTTTGGGAAGCTCACTGGGGTCCTGTAAAGGTGCTCAGCCCATCATGGCAGCAGCTCCTGCATGTGCCAGAGCATCCCTCTGCTCCTGAGGATGGACACTGAGACAGCCCAAGGTCTGGACACCACAGATCCAGGTGAGACACACTTGGGACACCACCACTGAGCAGTCTGGGGCTGGGACACCAAGGGGCTCAAGTCAAGGTACGTTTGCCACTGGGATTTGAAGCTTCAGGGCCTGGACTTCCCATCCCTGGAAGCGTCCAAGGCCAGGCTGGACAAGGCTTGGAGCAACCTGCTTTAGTGCAAGGTGCCCCTGCCCATGACAGGTGGGTGGAATGAGACGGGCTTTAAGATCTCTTCCAACCCAAACCACTCCATGATTCTATGACTTTCTACACCTTAAAAATTGCTTTATAACACCCAGACAAGAAAAAGAACAGAATTACACCTATGTACCTATAAAAGGTGCTGGGTTGGCCCATTCACTCGTCTGCAACTCAGCAGCAGCTGTGAACTAGACCCCAGTGAACTTCAACCTCACCCAGTCCCTTCCATGCTGCCTTTGCAGGAGTCAAATGCAACCAGGTTATTAGCACACAAATTCTTGCTGGCTGGAGCCCAGAGTCAACAAGATCCACCTACAGCTGAGCCACCAGGGAAAACAACATCACGTGGCAGCGCTGGCTCCGACGTCACGAGCAGCCACCTCTGACTGCCAGCTCCCCCCACCCCCCTTTTCCTTTTGGCAGCCACAGCACAGGCTGCAATTGGCACTGAGGTCCCTCTCTTGGGATCACCAGCTGGGCTTTCCGAGGTGTTACTGCCTCTGGTGAGGGCTCAAGGCCTGGGAGAACACTTGGAAAGCCCAAGTCTTTCTAAACATCCAGGGCAGAGCTGGTTGTGTCACCTACAAGTGGGGAAATCATCTCATTTCACAGGCTGGGTGATGCAGGCAGCTGTTGCATCCATCCATCCTGGGGCCTTGGCAGCCTGTGCTCCCTTTCTAAGCACCGCCACAAGCCTGTCTGTCAGGAGAAGATCCTTCAGGATGCACTGGAATCCGAGGCAGAGAATCCAGGATGCCATAAAGGAAACTCCTATGACTTAGAATCATGGAATGGTTAAGGTTGGAAAAGTCCTTTAAGATCATTAATGCACCACCACTATCATGTCCCCCACTAACCATGGTCCCAAGTGCCACATCCACATATGTTTTGAACACTTCCAGGGATGGGGACTCCACCACTGCTCTGGGCAGCCCATGCAGCCCTTTCCATGAAAAAATCTTTCCCTAATGTTGAATCTAAACCTCCCCTGACTTCCACAGCCACATCCAACAGTGAGCAGGAGGCTGTGAAGGGATGGATGTGGAGGTGAGCACTTTGTGTCTTCAAAGTAAGGGGGCTCTTTTTTGTTTTGGAGAGGGCTCTGATGGACACAGTGGAGCCACAACAGCGTGGCAAGGCCAGGTTTGGTCTGGCCTCACCCACCCCAGGGCCTCCCCTCTGTCGTGGTTTTGCAGTGGGATGGTCAACACAGCCCCGTTATCTGGTGGCAATCGCACACTCTGAGGTTTTGGAAGGACATATGACTGTAATTAATCTTCCTGGTTACTGGATTCTTGGAGCAGAGGCTTTCACGGGACATTTGTCACCCGAGCACCGCCTGGAGCGCAGAGCAGGAACCTGGAGCAGGAACCCAGGAGCTGGGATGGCTGATGTCTCACCTCTGTCAGGGGACACATTGGCCCGTTTGGCTGGAGGAGAGGTTGGCCTGTCCTTGTCTGCTGGCTCGTATCTCTTCCTACTTCCTTTGTCAGCTGCCTGAAATGGAGTCAGAACAGACAACAGAGCTGAGCAGCCACTTCCCTGCAGGGAGCCATCACCTCCCTGCCATGCTGCCTGGGATGTGCTGCCTGGCTAATGCAACCACCTCTCCCACTAAACTCTTTCCACACACCAGTCCCAGTCAGCCATCCTTGGACCCACGTAATTCCCAACCACCAGGAGCTAACAGCAGCTTTTTGGGATGTTTTTTCCAGCAGCACCAAGGCTAGCAGATGTCAAGGAAGCATGTGGAGCTGTGCCTCCCTGCAGGCTCTGGGGGTGCTGGCAGTCATGTGTCACTGCACACTCCTCCCTCCAGAGCAGCTTCCTGGCTGTGATAAAGCCTCCCCACGTCAGAGCACAGGGAAGTAGAGAAATGTGCAGCCTCAGACTGCCCGGGGAATTTGGGCTGTCAGAGCAAAATATTAACGCTTCAGAAACAGGAACCTGCCCACGTGAGCACGGCCAACACCCTGCCCCGGCACAAAGCCCCACCAGGCCCACTTCTCCCACATGACCCGGATTGCAATCGCTGCCAGTGGCTCCGAGCGGGGAAGGTGGGATCGGTGGGAAAGGGCAAAGAGCCAGGTGGGCACAACTCTTCCCCTCCTGACTCAGGGAATGACTGGTGAGCAGCTCGCTCCAGTGGGAGGAGGGAGGGCTCGGAAGCATGCCGGGAGCATGCTCCCAGCGGGAAAGGCCCCGGCACATGTAGGACTGCAGCCTTCGAGCAAGCGGGAAGAGCCCTTGAAGCTGCAGCAGGAATGTGCCCCAGGGAAGCCGCCAACACAGCCCCAAACTGAAGCCACCACAGGGTGTGTTGCTGCCAGACTGGTTCTGTCTCTGCCACCCTCCAATCCGGCTGCAGACCTGCCCGGTTGAGCTCACCCACTGCCGCGAGCCCTGCGAGGGGGGCAGCTCTGCCACACAGCCCTCACCTTGTTCAGCAGCGTCAGTTTGATCTCCTTGTGCCCGCTGAAGCCGCCCTGCTGCGACGGGGGGGCCGAGGGCTGCTGGCCCTGCAGCACCTGCTGGGATTTGCTGCCCTGGGTGGGCTTGGCTGATTTCAGGAGCTGGGCGGGCACATCCCGTTTCCGCTTCTCCTCTTTAGCACTGTCTTCTTTTTTTGACTTTCCTGTGGAAACCAGCAAGAAGATGTGGTGATTTAGGACTGAATCCTTTGGAAGGTAGGGCAAGAGGATGCTGACCCAGGGACTGGAAGAGCCCACACCAGTCAGCACAGCACGTGGGCCCAAGGTTTAAGGACTCAGGAAACCAGAATTTCCACAGAAGAACGGAAAACACCCAAGAACAAAAGTTTTTTGCCACCAACTCTGCTACGGTCTAAAAACAACAGAGAAAGAGCAACACGATACTGGAGTTGTCCAGATTTTCGTCACCTTCCATGGGTGAAAGAGAATAAAAGAGAGGCAGAACTCTCAGGGAGGTAAAGGCATGAGACAGCCAGAGGCCCAGGAATGGAAGGATATGAATGTTAACTTGCTACACGGTCTCCCTTCCCCATGGCCTCACCCTCCCCAGCTGAAGCCTCTGGGCTCCCCTGGTCTCCGCTCAGTGATTTTCCCGCAGCCCACAGTATTCCCCAGCAAGCTGTGTATGGATCATTACTACTCCCTTCTTTTCCCAGGACTCCACAGAGGGGGATAAAAACCAGCAGGGCAGGTACCTCTACCTTTCTTCTGCTGGGCTGGGGTGGGGGAGCGGGAGCTGGCCGAGGACACGGGGCTGGCCAGGTCCGCGTACATGTCCTCGGAGTCGGCGCTGCGCACGGAGCTGCTGCTGGACGAGGCACTGGACACGGAGGAAACGCTGCTCACACTCAGGGACCTGCAGGGAACCAACAGCTCAGGACAGCAACGACCACCAGCCAGCCACGAGGCCTTTTTCCATTCCCCTGGAAGGAAGCTCCAAGGTTGGCAACGAGAAGGAAGAAAGGCTGTGTGTCCTGGGGTGCTGATGAGATGAAAATTCCCAAACATGCTTATTTGCAAACAGGATTCAGGTAACATGTAAAGGGGTCACTGTTTGCCCAGGAAACAAGGAGTGAAAGCAGAGGCAGTGTTGCAGCTCAGGCCAAGGGTTCCATGGCAGGGTTCCTGGTGCTGACCAACATTTACTGTCATGGCAGGTGGATGCTTCCCAGATGGTTACTTCCTAATAGTGTCTATCCCTGGAAGTGTTCAAGGCCAGGCTGGCTAGGGCTGGAGCAACCTGGGCTAGTACAAGGTGTCCCTGCCCATGGTAGGGGGTTGGATTAGATGAGCTCTAAGGTCCCTTCCAACACAAACGATTCCAGGTGTATGTTACCCCCATGAATATTCAGGCAGCCTCTCCAGCCTGTTCCACAGGTCACACCAACCTGCCCTGCCAGCAAGATCCAGGCTCCCTGGCTGGAAGTTGGATTGGGATAACTGAACAGGCTGTGGCAGCTCCAGCACAGACCAATCCTGCTATGAACTGCAGTTTGTACTTGTTGGCATCATACACTCATGGAATATCCCGAGTCGAAAAGGACCAAAAAGGATCATCCAGTCCAACCCCAGGCCCTGCACACTCCAACAATCCCACCCTGTCCCTATTCCATTGCTCAAACATGCCCGGAGCTCTGGCAGCCTTGGGGCCATGCCCACTGCCCTGGGGAGCCTGTTCGCTGCCCGACACCCTTTGGGGGAAGAATCTTTTTCTGAGATCCAACCAAAATATGGTGGAGCTGAGTTCTGAGAGGTCACATGGACTGTTGCAACGGTGATAGGATGAGCCAGAAACTCCTTCTCCGGGTTACAGGGACGTCACAGCAGAGCTGGTTTGGGCACACAGCGTATTTCCTCTGTTTCCCCCTTCCCTATACCCCTAGAGGAGCAGCACCCACAGCCCCAGAGCCACACAAGCAACTCCTGTGTTCATTTTTCCCACCCGTGCCTGGCTCTCTGAAGCTCTTGCATCACCCCTGAGCTGATGAACGTGACAAGCATGTGGTAAACAAGTTTGGATTTCCGTAAAATAACGCGGATGTTGAAGCTTGGAGTTCCACAGAGTTCAGGGATGTGACTTAGAGCTGCTCAGAGCCAAATCCTGCTTAATCCACTAGTTTTGCACTACAGGTCTACTCCTAAATCCGTGTCCCAGGGAAGTGCTGTGCTTCAAGGCTGTGCCTGTGGACTTTCAAGGACTCCTGTGTGTGAACAGATGTAAAGATGTGACTGACTGACTTGAAAGAGGTTTATTTCATGACTCGTTGCTGGAGGGAGTTTGCTGTTTACACATCCCACAGACTAACAGCCTTACAACTGCTCACTTGGGGCTAAACACAAAGGGAACTGGCCATGCAACTTTGCCAGCAAAGGAAAATATCATTAGCTGGGCCTTTTAGGGATATTCTGACCTATCTCTCCTGCAGGCCAAGCACCTTCCCTAAGGTCATGCACAGGTAGGAGAGGTTTAAGAGAGCAGAGCTCCATAGCCTGAAACTGTTTACTTGTGAATTAATTAGGATGTGGGATCACCCCGGCCATAAGGAGATGTTTTGGTAGCAATTTAGGTTAAATGGGCAATTGGGCACAAATGACAAGATAATTTCCTTGAATAAACCACAAGGAAAATAAAGAATCATCGAATGGTTTGGGTCAGAAGGGACCTTAAAGCTCATCCATGGGCAGGAACACCTTCCATTAGCCCAGGTTGCTCCAAGCCCCATCCAACCTGGCCTTGGACACCTCCAGGGATCCAGGGGCAGCCACAGCTTCTCTGCCCAGCCTGTGCCAGGGCCTGTCCACCCTCCCAGGGAAGAATTTCTTCCCAATATCCCATCTAAACCTCCCCTCCTTCAGCTTAAGGCTATTCCCCTCTATCCTATCCCTCCACAACCTTGTGAAAAGTCCCTCTCCAACACTGTACTCCTGTCATAACTCAGGACTTGGGATCTGTAACACAAACCCACCCTTATCCCACCTCCCCCTGTAGCTTCTGCTATTGGAAGAAGCTACAGAGAGTTTTCTCTGCAAGAAATCACATCCGTGAAGAACAGTCACAGCCTCTGCTACTGAAATAAAGGTAATGAAGGGTCGAGGCTGTACCTGGATTTCCTGGATCCAGATGGGGAGTGGGAGGCTGAGGCAGAGGATGATCTGGAATGAGATCTGGAGAGAGACCGAGACAAGGACCTGGACCGGGAGCTGGAGCCGCTGTAGCTGCTGGCACTGCCACTGATGCTGCCACTGATGGTCCTCCTGCAAGACAGCCAACACACCCTCACACAGTCAAAATTGTAAGGGAAAGGAGAGAAAGAGGGAAAAACCCACAGGTAACACCTGATGCACTCCCTGACCGATGCCCTGAGCAGCCACTGGCCCCTTCCAGCCACCTCCTCCAGTTTGTACTCTGGGAATGTTGTTCTGGGGTGTGGAACATCCCCATGGCCAGTTTGGGGCAGTTGTCCTGCCTGTGCTCCCTCCCTCCTGAGCATGGGAAACTCAGAAGTCCTTGACTCAGGGTAAGCTACTGAGCAACAACCAAAACATCCACATGTTATTAATGATATTCTCACCCTAAATCCAAAACACTCCAGGCACTAAGGAGAAAATTCACCCTATGCCAGGACAGCTTCCTAAAATGAGAACTGCTAGCTGTGTAATGCAATGGGACTATCCTGCATTTCAGGCTCTACAGATAACCCTACACATTTTTGGGACTAAAACACCAGGGCTAACACAAATAGAGCTGTTTTGTCATTTGGAGGGCAGTGGGTATAAACATGAACAAAACCCACCCTGAAACTCCAAGACTGTAATAAAGAGTAAGGGAAGGTGGCTAAAAACTATGAGAGGATTATTAATTATTAACTAAAGTAAGATAAACTGAAACTATAACTGACAGTTTCTAGAGAAAAGAAACTGCTATCATCAGTTTTCACCAATGGAGACAAAACTGCACAGTCCAGGCCTTTCCCACAGCCTCTGGGAAGAAGCAGGAGATGCAATCCCATGGAAAATTAAGAACTGACTTTGGATGCTGCTAAAAACCTTAGAGGAAAACAGAACCACCTTCAAAAATCTTTCATGAACCAAAAAAACCACATATGCCTTACTGCAGGCAGGAAACATTCCCAGGCTCCTGGTGTGCTCACAAAATGGACATTTCTAGGAAAAGCCTTTCTTACACACCAAGCTGCTGTTCCCACAGGCCAGACACAGAGGTACCACACTGCTATTGCACAATTTCTAATGTTAGAAGGGTGCATGAGGAGTTCCAGCTGTGCTCAGGTGATTCCTGTTCATCCAAAATCAGGGAATGCTGCCTGCAGTTATCCTGGAACATTTTGAATACACTACAATGGATTAAGCTTGATAAATTTAAATACAGGCAAGTGCTCCTTGTTTGAAAGCCAGGAGAAGCCTCTCTCTTTTCAAATGCAAAGGGAGGAGAAAAAAGCAACAAAACCAGATAACACACGGACAGAACAAGTCACTTGGAATACTGGAGTCACACAGGAAGGGAAAGCAGGGCAGGGAGCCAGCAAGACGTGTACTGGGGCAGTGAAAGCAGTGGGGTTTCCCCTCCTCTCCTCCCGTGGGACCGCTGGATGCTCCTGGGACCACACAGCCAAATTCCTGCACGTGGTGCGCAGCAAACAGGCTCCAAACCCCACACCACAGAGCTAGACCACCATCCTGCCACGTCTGTCTCTGACCAAACACACCATCTCTCTCCACAACCAGAAGCTCTCAAAAATGTCTTTTCCCCCCACTCCAGGCCCTGATTTTGACACAATTCATGTATTCCACCTCCTTCATCCCCCACCTGCCTCCAGCGACAGGAGCCACTTGCTGTGCTGAACATTCACCCCCAGCTTCTTCCCTCTCTTCCCATTTCCTCTCAGCCCCAGGAAGCGGATTTCTCCTTCCTCACTGAGGGCTTGGAGAAGCCCCCAGTGCCTGCTGCATCTCCCAGGAGACCAAGGCTCTCCCCACCTGCAGCTCTTACCTCCTGGGTGGAGTCCGTGTCTGCCGCTCCTTCCTCCTCGCCTCCCGATTATCCCCTGCCTTGGCTGGCTCAGGAGCAGCTGCTGTGATTTTATTGAGTGGCTGAGGGACTGGAAGGGCAGCAAGTTTCTTCACAGATTTGTCACTGTAAAAATGGCAATTTTCAGGTGTGATCAAAGTCAGCGGGGACAGACCACAGATGTTCTCCAAAGGGATGAGATGCGCTCAGGTTTGTTGCTGATTAATGTTATATAGACTATGGAATCATGGAATGGTTTGGGCGGGAATGGACCCTAAAACTCATCTCATTCCACCCCTTGCCATGTGCAGGGACATCTTCCACTAGACCAGGTTGCTCCAGGCCCAACCCAAGCTGCCCTAGGTGTCATTCCTGTAGAAACAGACACTTGGCTATTTCGCCAGAACACACTCAAACAACACAGATTTCCCTCAAGAGATCAGTTTCCCATATTCAATTCACCTTTTCAGAGACAAATTACTATAAAATAGGCAATCTGGGAGATACTTGACTTGTAAATTAACTCCTGAAGTACACTGGGTGGAAATGTTGCTCCTTATCCATCTGATTCCGTGCCTCTTTATCCCAAACAGACACACCTACTTAAAACCTGTCGGTCAGGCTTGAGAATTAAGGGGACACAGTTAAAGCAAAAATTCTTCTTCACTCCATCACACAGACCAGGAGGGTGCACAAGAGCCTGTGTGGGCAAATACCCCTTGGACCCATCCCTCTGGTTGTGTTTCCCTGTGGAAGACTGGATGGGAACACCACTGTCTTACTTAGCACCTGCCACGAGTTTGGAATCACTCTGACTCTTCGGTGCTGCTCAGTTTGGGGCTCGGAGCACTCTGACAGCTGGACACTGCACAACATATGACCATGGAATCGTTTGGGTTGGGAGGGACCTCAAAGCTCATCCAGTTCCATCCACTGCCACGGGCAGGGGCACCTTCTACCAGCTCAGGGTGCTCCAACCTGCCTTTGGACTCATCTACGGATGGAGCAGCTACAGCTCCTCTGCCCAACCTGTGCCAGGGCCTCCCTATCCTCACAGGGAAGAATTCCTCCCCAATATCCCATCTATCCCTGCCCTCTGGCAGTGGGAAGCCATTCCCCATTAGCCCGTCCCTTCAGGCCCTTGTCCAAAGTCCCTCTCCAGCTCGCTTTAGGCACTGGTCCATCAGGGAGGAGGAGGTTGTCTGCATACAGACACTGTTAAATCCTCCTCTTGTGCTCAGTATCTGCATTTATCCCCTGCAGAACACAGGATTAAGCACATGCCACATTATCCAGTGAAAATAATCCCTGTCCTAGTGCTGTGGTGTTACCAAACCAGCATTGCACGAGCACGGGGAGGGTGCAAAGACATCGCTGCAGGTGCCGAGCGAGGCCTCTGAGGGCTGAACCCAAAATAACAGGTTAATAATGTACAAAAAGTGTGGCAAAGGGGATGGTCCCATATTCTGGAGAATTCAGGGGGATTCCCATGGTGTCACTCATTTGCAGGTCACCTTAACAGAGGTGACATCACCACAGTGTTGTGTCACCCTCCGGCATATCCGTAATTTAGTGTTGTAGAGTTTGTGAAATAGCAATTTCAGGAATTTAAAAGAGCAGGAGCACTGTCATAATGTGCCAAGAACACCTTCACAGTCCTGCTTTCATTCATATTCCAGGGCTAAAAGTTGATGAGGCTGAACCATTTCTTTATTCTAAGGCTGTGCATTAACCAAAGCCACAGCACTGAATGAGACTTTCACACAGCTCCTGTATCTCGGCACACACAGTTTAAGCAGGAAATCAGGCATGTGTTTGAACACTCATATATACATGCACTATTTAAGGATACTTGTACAGTTTAACTTGTATTTAATAAGTTAAAATGTCACTATTTAGTTAAATATGCCAAGCTAAATGCTCTTCTATGCAGGTTCTATTTTGAACCTTTAATTTCCTCCTTCAGCTGTCAACCAAGCTGCAGAATCCCAGCAAGGTTTGGGTTGGAAGGGACCTTAAAGATCACCCAGTTCCAATCCCTGCCATGGGCAGGGACACCTCCCACCAGCCCAGATTGCTCCAAGCCCCGTCCAACCTGGACACTCCCAGGGCTGGGGCAGCCACAGCTTCTCTGCCCAACCTGTGCCAGTGCCTGCCCACCCTCCCAGGGAAGAATTTCTTCCCAACACCCCATCTAACCCTGCATTCCTTCAGCTTTGAGGCCACTGAAGGTCAGAGGGGTCTGTCTGTGGGATTAGGCTCCTGTCTGGACTCTGCACTGGGGCATCCAGAGGGACATGAAACCTTACCCTTTCCCAGGAGGTGGCAACAACTCCCCTTTGGCCTTCGCCAGCGGCTTGTGTGGAGACGGTGTTGGAGAAGGAGAGGGAGAAGATGAGAAGGACCGTGACCTAGGAAGGAAGAGACATCACTCAGCTCAGTCTCTGGGGCTGCAGGAGGTTTTCCTGGCTCTCATTCCCACAGCACTCCTTCCTACCCAGGAAACTAGTCTTGAGTTTATCCCCATTTTATATTTGGACTCTGTTCAACAGAACTTAACTTGAGACAGTGGTAAAAGCAGAAACAAAAGATAAAAACAGAGTCAGCTGGAAGAGAGGCACTCCGAGTGCTCCACACCAACATCCAAGCTGTCTCCATACTCTCTGTAGTCTCTCCTCAGGGAAAATATGTCTACAGGAAAATAAGTAATAGTTTGACTTGAAAGTTCAGCATGAATTGCCTCAACCTGCTTTATGCCCTGGAACTCCTAGTGCAGTTTATCCTTTAAACAGCAGCAACCCCCCAAAAAAACTGGGGAGAAAGACACAAAAATACATCTAAATCTAGTATTTATCTGTAATTTCTGGAACACAAGGAGAAAAATTACATGGTGCATCTTAAAGGCAATATATCAAAGGGCAAGAGCTGTTTCCTAAGCCCAGGCCTGACCTGAGCTGAGCCACTGGCAGGACACAACATGTGCTCAGGTGATTCATCCCACTGCCAAGACTGGGAGTCCCTCTGTTGCACCCTGGTACCTCAGAAAGCCAGGCACCTGGATGACAGGCCTTCTGCAGAACAGTTAGGACCCAAGGTGTTCCTCACTCTCCTACCTCCAGGGAGACACCCAAGTGGGTCACCTGCACCTGGCACTGTCCTGCAAGGAGCAGAGCCTGCAATGGGGTGGATGGGGGAAGGTCAGACTGCTCCCCAGATGAGATCAGCTCCCACCTGAGCCCTTCCCAGGGGAAAGCAGGTCTCCTGTGATCCACTCTGTGTGATTTCAGCTCTGAAGAGGTGCCTTTCCAGAGAGCCAGTTCTCCTACTATGTATGTTCCAGACTTGGGAAACTGTCTGCAGGGGCAAGGAAGTTGCAGAGGAATAAACATCCCTCTGTTTAATCAGCATGGGACACTGAATTGCTGCTTTGAAGTGTCAGGACTATCACAAGGCAACTCCTTTAATAATGAAATGTGATTTGCCTCTTGGAATAGAAATTCCAATGCCACAGAAAAGAGATGCTGGTGAACTTCTTCCAATCATAAAATGCAAATGATGGGAATGTTAATTTGCCAGAGGCATGGGAAAGAGCCCAGCCACAACAGCACTGTGCTCGTGGGTGGGAGCACTGGGGAGAGGAGGGGGTGGCTGATGGATCTCCTTCATCCAACATCCACACTGGCATCCTGCCCTGCTCCCCTCACTCAGGGAACTGCTTTGAATGGATTATTTCAAGAGTTGGTTACTTGCTTTTAAGTAGCAGCTTAAACAGGAGCTGTTAGGAAGCATTTGGAAACCAGTTTTCCACTGGCTCCAAATCCCAGGAGCCATTACCTGGACCTGCTGCCTGAGAAAGAGCTGTGCCTCGAGGAGCGACTGGAGTAAGAGCTGTAGGAAGATGACCTGGAGCGAGACCGTGAGGAGCCTGAACCAGAATAGGTGGATGAACGAGAAGAGGACCTGAAACAGAGATATCAAAATTTAGCACCTCTCAAAAAGTCCTCTGAGTCTTGAGTCTCCCAGTATGCTCTTCCCAAGTTCTGCTCCAAAAGCTTGGAGCCTTCTCCTTGGTGCCCTGTCAGGACTGCAGCCTCTCCTCAGCTCCCCCAACAACAGATCCTGTTGTTCCAACCCTCTTTGCACCCTTAAATAAGCCTCTCTTTCTTTAGTTACTGATTTTTAATCCTTTTGGGAACTTCTTCCACACATTTTTATGCCTTTTCACCAGACAATCCCCTGACAGTTCAGGGAGAACAGAAAAACCTTGGGTGCAGTGATCCCAGCAAGAAAATCTGCTTCAGGAGGGCTTTGGCTTTTAGATCCCTATCTCCAATTCAGCATGTTCCTCATTCTTCTGGGATACTTTTCCCCCTTTTTTCAAGAGCCTCAAGTTCAAGCATTCAGAGAAAACAGATCCAGCATACGCCTCGAGGCTCCCAGATCCAGGGAGTTCCTTTCTGCAAGGCAGTTTTAATCCTGTTGGCTTCCAAGCTCCACTCCAGCCCCCAAGGCTCTGTCAAGCCTCCACAGCCTCAGTTTTTCCCAGTAGCATCCACATGCTCCTACTGGAGTGGGCTCACTTCATCCCTCCTGGGGTGACCAGGCTGCAATTTTTACAGCTTCCAGCTCTTTCTGCTCCTCCTCAGGTCATTTTCCTCTAGGTGAGTTACCAACCACCCAGACTGCATCCAGGTGTAACCCACTTGAAAAGTGGCTTTTCCAAGGACTTGTTTTTTTCCTAATCTTCAACAGGTCACAGCCCAGCTCCCACAGCTTTCCCTCCCCCCTTCAGATACCCTCTCACCACCTGTCCATCGATGCTACTGAGCAGCAGGTCCTGAACTGCTTTCCCAAACACAAAATCATGGAATGGGTTGGAAAGGACCTTGAGAATCCACCCAGTTTCACCCCCTGACCATGGGTAGGGACACCTTCCACTACACCACTGTCCAACCTGGCCTTGGACACTTCCAGGGACGGGGAGTCCACAACCTTTCCAAGCAACCTGTGCCAAACATCTCAACACTCTTCCCCGAAGAGACACAACCCATTCCTGGCCCCACCAACGGGCGCTCCAGGCTGTGTCCCCACCCTCACCTGGAGGAGCCAGAGGCAGAAGCCGAGGAAGCCGAGGTTTTCCGGCGCCTCCGGGCCCGGCTGGGGGACACAGACACTCCCAGCTTCTTTTTGGGGGACTTGGATCGGCGCCAGGGATCCTTCCACTCGTCCGCGCGCTTCGACTGCGCCGCGCCCAACGCCGCCGACTCCTTGTCCTTCTTTGGGGCCTCAGGCTGGCGGCTGGAACACAGAGGGAGTCAGGCAGCTGGGCTTTGGGGAGGGGGATTATAAAGGAAGATACACAGGGGCCAGGAAAAGGTAGCAGAAATCATGAAGAGATATGAAGGGCCACAAAAATAGCTCAGAAATTCAACCTTTACAGCAGGACCAGCTCATAATGACCACCATGGATGTCCAGCAGCATTTTGGGGTGATAAAGTGTTAGAACAACTCTCATAAACCAGTGTCTGCAAACCTACAATTTTATGAACCCCTCTGTGACTATGACCAAGCAGTGACCTCCCAGTTGATCTCAGGGTCAGCTTTTGGCCTCCATGGAATGGACATAAGAGGGAAGGGAATGGAAAACCTGGTTCTTCCTGTAGAGATGGAGCACCCCAACCCTGGCAGGCAGCCCCTGGTGCAATGGAGAGAAGAGTCACTCAGAAGACACTCAGCCATAATTAATTCTCCTACAATTCCCTCAGCAGGACATCACGTGGGCTGTGTCACAGGCCAAGACACAGCGAGCTGGTCTCACCCTTCCCAAGGGAATGGTTCCCTCCTCACCTGAGCACAAAGCAGTTCATCGTGGCTGATTTATCCTGGATTATTCTCCAGGTGCTGATAAACACCACCAGGCATGTTGGTGATAACCATGAGGATGTGACCAGTCATGCCAGACACCCTTCATCTCCTCCCTACCCTTTTAAGGTTCCTACTCCCATTTCCCCTACTTTGCTTTTCCATGTTTCCCTCCTCTCCAACTCCCATAAAATAATTCAGGGCCAACTTTTCAGCACCTGCACCAGACACTTCCTTAAGTTCTCCAGGATGAGTTTTTTCAGGCAGAGCCTTTATTACCTCTCTTATCTCTGGGTGACTTAACTTGGAATTTTACCTTGCTCTCACTCTAACCTGCACCCAGCTCCTCAATCACCTGCCTCTGACGTTCTCCCTCGGGTTTTAGGCAAAGTGTGTGCTGCATTAAAGCTCTATGAAGCCTGTTGCACTCACCAAATTACCAGGACAGTGATTTGTTTGTTCCTTTCCTCTAAATAATTACCTCTCTGAGAATTTGGGGGAGGGAAGGTCCTCTCCAAGGCTGGGTTCAGCCAGTACCACCCCATTAGTCACACGACTGAAGCAACCACTCCCCACCCAACTTCCTCTGCATTTTGAGATAAAAAAGCCTCCTCCAAGTTTTCTAATAATTCCAGGGACTCTGTTTCTTGCCTCAACACTTCAACAGACAACAGGATAATTAGAACTCTTTGTTAGCAGCCTGTTCAGCCCTTTGAAGGCCTCACTAGTCACCAAGGAGCCTCATCCCCTCCTTGCTGGCAGTGCTGCCTCCTCCTGACTCCAGAACCTGGCTATGCTGACCTACAAACCCAGCATCCAACTCCTTCCTTATCTTTGCTGATATAAGAGCAACCTTACTCTTTGTCTCCCATCTACCTCAGTATATTCAGAATCTTACATGAGGAGAAACTTCTTTCACGTTCACCTCTCCCACAAAGCTCATTCCAGCTCCAGAAAAGGAGGATTACGTGGAACGCACAAAACTGCCTGGTAAGGGAGTCCCGGGGAGGACTGTGGCTCAGCATTATTCATTCCATCCTCACCCTTTCCAACTGCTCCAACACACACTACTTAACTCAGCACATGGTTATTTGCAGTGGGATGGTCAAGTCTGCTGAGTTATAGCTACAACTCCAGCAGTATTTAATCATGGAGGGAGATCATGACCCCCAGCGTGGGGCTGAGACACACTGGACTTGTTATTCCCACCCTGATAACACCACACAGTCACAGCTGGGGCCAAGGTCTCCTTCCAGCAGCTGTTTGCAAACTCCCTTCAAAGCCGTTTTGTCCTCTGGAATATCCTCAAAAAAAGTGGAGAAGGAAAAAAAAAAGGTTGGGAACAGCCTGCACACCTTGGATCAAGCAGCAGGACAAACAGCAGGCAAAGGAGGAGGAGGAGAAAACCATGGGAGGATGGTCATGGATAATGCTCTTACATCCTGATCCAACATCCCTTCCTGAGGGATTGCAGTCTGCATGCTTTGGGAAATGCAGGCACAGGAGGGCAGAGAGGCATCATCCGTCTCAAGACCTGGGTAAAACCTCCTGAGAAGCTTTTCCTGCACTGTCCAAGGCTGGTGAAAACCAACAACTGTTAGGGCAGGGTTTAGGTTGGATCTCAGGAGAAGGTTCTTCCCCCAGAGGGTGGTGGGCACTGAACAGGCTCCCCAGGGCAGTGGGCACAGCCCCAAGGCTGCCAGAGCTCCAGGAGTGTTTGGAAAATGAGACAGGGAGGGATTGCTGGGATGTCTGTGCAGGTCGAGGGGTTGGATTCAGTGATCACTGTGGGTCCCTCTCCACCCAGGATATTCCATGAATCTCTTAACTAATGAATGACCCTGCCTCTCTCAGGCTCAACCTTCTCCTGCAACAGTTTTTCAGAAAGAAGAACCTTCTGCAGAATTTGTTCCCTCCAAAAACCCAACTCACATTCACATCCAACAGCACACCCAGGGAGCTGGAGCTCAGCTCCACGTGGGAACAACTCAGGCTGAGCTCCACAGCTTGGAGCAAAGCTGACTCTGGCAGCAAATCTCATTAACTAGCACCTTATTACCTGGTTTGATGCAATTCCCTCTGGATGAAGTCACTTTCTGGAGGAAAGGTTTTTTTCCCCAGGAAAACCACAACAGAAAGCCTCAGTTTGGGATGTGCTTGGCTTTTTGACTCAGCACTGAACACGCTACAGACAAGGAAGATGATGCTGTCAGGGCATTTTCAAAGCCTTTCCTCAAGAGCTGCCCACGTTCCCAACGTGTGGCATGACCAAAGAAACTCCTTCAGCCTAAAATGAGGGACTGGCACCTGCTGCTGCTTGGCTCCAGTTCTTCAGTGGAATTCAGGAGTCAGAGCTGACAGTGAGCGGGAGCCACTGCCAAGAGGAACATCCCAATTACAGCCTGTGTGAGTTCCACTGAAGACACGACTGGGAGATGAGAAGAGGGAGGTTTTCTCCTCACTTTCACTCTTACAAACAGGTAATTTTCCCTTCCTGTCTCATGCTGGATCTGGTGCTTGTTGGAGCTCCCAACTCCTTAATTCAATACATTAAAAAATGAGAATGGTTTGCTGCTGGGTCAGTGACTCCAACCAGCCCAGGACAAGGTCTGACCAGCTCAGGAGCTGAGCCATGGAGAAGAGAAGGTGCCGGGATAGTGAGCCATGGGATCACCTCAGGAGCTCATCCTCTTCCTCAGCAGCTTCCCAGGCTGCAGGCAAACCTCACACACTTCAGCACGGAGAGTGGCTGGCAAAAAAAATCCACATTAGCCCCAATCTCCCTTTTCACCAAATGAAATTTTTAGGACACATTTCCAATATTTCAGAATTAACTCCTTAATTACTTGTGCTGGTTTTGCCTGGGGGGAGTAAACCACAATATAAGTCTATGCCACAAGGTTTAAAAAAATAAGTTAGAGGGAATAAGAGACAAGAGACTGAGCAAGAGCACCTCCATTTCCTCTCAGAGCCCCAAGGATTTCCCAAGCACCAGCGAGGGCTGCAGAGCTTCACCACTTCCAAAGCCCATTTTACCCATAAAATAACTAAAAGCTGTATTTTCCAGATGGAACACATTGATGCCTCTTTGGCTGGACTTTAATGGCAGCAATCAAGAGGAGAACTGAAGCCGAACGTGGCCTTGGCAGGGACAGGAGGAACAGAGGCAGCTCCAGCTGGCAGCACACCCAGGGTGGGGGTCAGCCAGCTCCCCTACCCCAAAGAGGCCCCAAGTCCAACAGGGCTTTGGAGGGGGACAAAGCAGAGCTGCACAGCTCCTGCTGCTCTCCTCAGGTATTATGAAAATGCTGCTGAAGGACTTCTGATCTTCCAGGGGAAGACAAACTTCCCAGGGAAAGCACTCCCAGAGGGAACGCCAGCCTCGAGGGAACGCCAGCCTCGAGGGAACGCCAGCCTCGAGGGAACGCCAGCCTCGAGGGAACGCCAGCCTCGAGGGAACGCCAGCCTCGAGGGAACGCCAGCCTTGGGCAGTGGTGACGTCAGCCTGGCCCAGGTCACACTCCCAGCTCCTTGTCAGCCTGGCCCAGGTCACACTCCCAGCTCCCTCAGCTCCAGGGGGAAAGTCCAGCCGTGGCTGAAGAGCCTTGGAGTTCCTCGCAGGGAAGCTGGGATTGCGTCAGCACCGAGTTTTCCTTCAGCAGCAGTGGAATTTTCCAGGGGAAGTGGACTCGAGGAATGACTGGAGCCACGTGCCAAGGCAGTTGTGAAGAGCCCTGGAATGGTTGTAAAATAAATTCCAGCAGGGTGCAAGCACATTGGAATTTTTCCTGTCTCGGCAAAAAGGAGAAGGACAGCGGCACCCAAAATCCACCTACGTGTGTCTATGATGGGAAAGGCTGGACCTTGGAGCTGCTGCTTGTTGATCTTGGTGAAATAAAAGCAGAGAGCAGGATTTTCTCAAGCTGTTTCCATCTAAAGCTGAGCTATCAGGTGGTTAAAAGGAAGGAAAAAAAAAGGAAGGATTTCTTCAAAGCCTGATGGGGAGAGGCTTGGAAATTAAAGAGTGGAGATACCATCTGAACCTTCAGGATGAAATCATCACAGCAGAGAGATAAACCTATCGGAGATGTGATCTACCCTAAGGGCTGAGCATTTGATGCCTCAAGAGCCTCCTGTAAAGGAGAGAGGCACCAGCATGCAGAGATCCTGCCCCAGACTTTGCCAGGCTTTAATAAAATCCAGTGTGGGAGATCTCCCAGAACTCCAGCTCTGAAATGCCACAGTGAAACACATTCCCTGAGATCCACATCTGAGTCACCCAATGCCCTTCATCTCCACTGGTGGTTATGAAAGCCTCCTCTTGCACTGTGGAAGCAGAGGCAGCACCTCAAGAGCCATAAGGACTGACAAAAACTCCGGTCTACAGCAATGTTATGTGGAGAACTTGGAAAAGTTTGCTTTGGTTTGTGGAGAGATTTTACTATCACAGAATCATGGAATAGTTCAAGTTGAAAGGGATCTTAAAGATCATCCAGTTCCAATTCCACCCCCTGCCCTGGGCAGGGACACCTTCCACTATCCCAGGTTGCTCCGAGCCCCATCCAACCTGGCCTTGGTCACTTCCAGAGATGGGGCAGCCACAGCTTCTCTGGGCAGCCTGTGCAGGGAAGAATTCCTTCCCAATATCCCCTCTAACCCTGCCCTCTGGCAGTGGGAAGCCATTCCCTCTTGTCGTGTCACTCCAGGCCCTTGTCCAAAGCCCCTCTCAGGTCTCTTGGAGCCTCTTTAGGGAATTCTAAGATGTCCCTGGAGCCTTCTCTTCTGCAGGTGAACACCCCCAGCTCTCCCAGCCTGGCTCCAGAGCAGAGCTGTTCTTATCATTAACTCCCCGGGGAACTGGGAGCAGAAATGAAAGCAAAGCTGTTTAACCAGGTTCCAGTGCTCCAGCTGGAAGCTGCACCACAAAAAAATAGGGATGTAAACAAATTATTATCGCGTTTATCACAGCAGTGTTGCCATGCAGGGCACTGGACTGTGAGTCTGAAGAACCCTGAAGCAGCACAGGACACGTTGTGGCCATGGGGAGAAGGGAAATCCTCCTCTGGGCAGTGCTGTGTGGGACACCTGGAATGTGCAGGAGCAGAGGTCCAGCTCCAGCTGGAGCAGATAAACCTTATTCCAGCCTGGGAAATGCAACAGCCCAGGGCCATTTGCTTCCCTTGAATCACTGCACTCCAAGAAGCCACCCAGGGGAGATGCAGACACCTGGAGAGCTGTTCTTCCCTCTCTACGACTTCTGATGGATATGAGACTAAATCAGAGCATTCCAGAGTCTCAGCAATGCCCAACTCAAACCCAGAGAGCACACAGGTGTCTACCCTGCAGGACAAACAGGAACTGTCCTACCTGCTCCTCCTTCCCCTGGCAGGACAAACGTGAAGGAACCAAGGATTTAAGAAAAGCCAACGTTCCCACAGGAAAAACTAAGAGGGCCCAAAACCCACCATCCTATCACACCATCTTTGGGCAGTTGGATGAGATGCTACCATTAAACCCACTGAAAACCAAGCTGTATTTAAGGAACGGATGCTTCCATACAAAACCTCTAGACCCAAAAAGTAGGGAGCAGATCCAGCTGGCAGCACAGAGAGATCACTCCTGTGGGAAAAGGCAACAACGACCCAGGAACACTCAGAATTACAGATTCTTCCAAAAAAACGAGTTCAGTTGGTTGGTGATCCACACACACACAGCCATGAATCACTCCATTTGCATTCCCTTCTTTTTGCCACTCCTTTATCTAATCAACCTCATTCCAACACTTGCTGGCTTGCAAGCCCTGGATAACCTGCACTCATTGATTTCAGACTCCAGGTTATCCTGCTCATTAATGTGCTCAGCCCACAGATTAACAAAGTCAACTTGAACCAGCTTGGAAAAATAACACAAGGGTGAGTGTGGCCATGGGATCACACACCCTTTCATCTCAGGATCTGCAGCACCTCACCAGCCAGGTGACACCCCAACAGAAGCCAGAAATGCTCCTTGCTGGAAGGGTTTTACAAGGATTTATAATTTGCCCTTTCTGACTTTGCTTTCAGTTTTCCATGTTCCCACTTGCAGGGTTATTTTTATTTTTAATGGCTCCTAAGTGCCCTCCATTAACAGGATGTGAGGAACTTCCTGCCCAAAAAGTGGTGTGTGTGTGATAATCACAGGATGGGTCATTGGGACACTGCTCCTTCTGGCAGCCTCAGAGCTGCTGTCACCTCCTGGAACACCTCCGAGGACAACAGCCTCATCCTCCTCCTACCTGGCCCTGGTGTCCCATGGAATTTGGGGTCCATGTCCATATTCAGTCACAAGCCCTGACCAAACTTAAGGGAATCCCAGAATCATTTAGGTTGGAAAAGTCCTCCCACCCCACAGAGCCCACGCTGTGCCTGATGCCCACCATGTCACCCAGCCCAGAGCATTGAGTGCCACGGCCAGTCCTGCCTTGGACACTTCCAGGGGTGGGAACTCCAAACCTCCCTGGGCAGCCCCTTCCAAGGCCTGACCACCCTTTCCAGGAAGAAATTCTTCCTGGTGTCCAACCTGAGCCTCCCCTGGCACACCTTGAGGCCTGTCTTGTCTGTGTGGGAACAGCTTTCGGGTCAGATGTCACGACAGATGTTGAGAACAGGAGGTGACAACACCTCACCCAAAGGTTCACCTTGCCATGCTGCACCTCTCTAGAACCCACAGCATTCCCTGGAGAGGAAATCCAGATAGGAAACAATCCAGTGTTCATCTCATGAACCTACAGCATGGGATGGCTTCCTCCTCTGCCTCCTCACTTGGTCAGCACCACCCAGTGCCACCCCAGCTGAGGGGCAGCGATGCTGAGCCAGTGTGTCCAACTCACACACTCATGGAATATCCTGAGTTGAAAGGAGCCCCCAGATTCTCCAGTGCAACCTCTGGGCCTGCTCAGACACCCCAACAATCCCACCCTGTCCCATTGTCCAACCCCTCCGGGAGCTGTGGCAGCCTCGGGGCTGTGCCCACTGCCCTGGGGAGCCTGGTCAGTGCCCACCACCCTCTGCGGGAAGGACCTTTCCCTGAGATCCAAGCTAAACCCAACTGGCACAGCTCCAGCTGTTCCCTTGGATCCTGTCCCTGGTCCCCACAGAGCAGAGCTCAGTGCCTGCCCCTCTGCTTCCCCTTGGGAATGAACCCTTCAGTGTCCCCCAGTGCTTTGGGGATACAACCACCAACAGGTCCCACCACACTGTGTTGCTTCATGTGCTCCTGGAACAGCCAGATCCGCTCGGATGCCAGTGGGATAAAGATCTATGGCAACAAGGGAAGGATTAAAATGAATTATTTCTCTGTGCAGAGCCTGTGCTCCCAGGTAAGGGTCAGAACATCTTGCACTGCTCTAGGTTTCTTCAGAGAATATATTTCATCCTTTATCCCTCCAGTGCTTTGCACAACACGGAGCTCCACTGGCAACACAGAGAGAGAAAGAAGGAATTTTGCACTCAGCAAAAATCAGGCCAAGCCTGGGGCATCAGAACTTGTTCTGGAGATGGGGAGCAGGAGGACAGACAGCCAAGTCATCCCTTCAATTGATCATAAAGTGTCCTGGCTTGTTTAAGTGTTTGATGCCTGAGGAGGGAAGAGGAGGAGGAGAGGGAGGAACAGTTTTACCAGCATTGCAGCCTCAGATGATGAACTTCTTGGAATGTTCATCTTGGGGAAAAAAATAATCAACCCAAAGCATAAAGTAGAAATTGCACATTCACAGAATCAAGGAATGGTTTGGGTGGGAAGGGCCCTTCAAGCTCATCCAGTCCCACCCCATACCATGGGCAGGGACACCTCCCATTGGCCCAGGTTGCTCCAAGCCCTGTCCAAGTTTGGACACTTCCAGGGACGGGGCAACCACAGCTTCTCTGGGCAACCTGTGCCAGGGCCTGCCCACCCTCACAGGGAGAATTCCTTCCTAATATGCAATCTAAACCTACTCATTTAGTTTGCATTCCCCCTTGCCCTGTCACTCCATACTACTGTAAAAAGTCCCTCTCCATCCTTCTTGTCAGCTCCCTTCAGGTACTGGAAGGCAATTCTTGGAATTCCTTCCAAAAAGGCCAATTCACATCTGACAATCTCACTGGAGCCTCCTCTCAAAGACTCAAAGAGAAACACTTGTCCCTGACTCCACCAGGTTTCAATCTTGGTTAAATTTTATCCCTCCTCATTCCCAGGAATCAGCAATGCCAGAAAATCCTCAGGCTTCTTCACACTATCAGCCCTAAACTCCGCTGCTGTTTAGAGAACAGCTTAAACCCTCCTGCTCTCAGTGGAAAGGGAATTTGTTTCCATGTTCCTGGCTATTTGCTGTTTGCTTTTTCTCTCATCCCTTCCACTCTGTGGGTCATGGTTTGTTCCTTCTTCCAGCCTCTACCCCAGGGAGCTCCTGCACCGACAGACCGACCGGCATCTACCTGTAATTACTGACATCCTCAGCTCTGCCTCTGGCAAAGCTCCTTGCTGCTTACACAACCTCTGTGGAGTTTTCCAACACCTTTGGAGTAGTTTTCCAACCTCTATGGAGCAGTTTTCCAACCTCCCCAGCCCACTAATGAGTGTGGAGCAGGGCGGCGTGGGCTCGGGAGGTGGCAGGAATGTTAACGGGCACCTGCAGGCCAAGTCAGTCCTTGTGACGCCGGGAAAGGCAGGAGCTGCCAAAAGTTGGGATCCAGCAATTAGGGAAAGCCCAGAGCCTATAAATAGCCCCAGAGGTGAGTGCTATGGCACTGATGCACATCCTGCTTCCCAGGAAGCACAGGCCTTTCACTCCCTGAATAACCCCAGGAGCTGCTGAATCCCAATGTTGCTGCTCCGGGCATGGAGGGATGTGGGGAAGGGTGAGAGGGCTCCAAGTGCTGCCCTGCCAGGGGGAGTTGGGAGCCTGTCACCAGGGGTTCCATGGGACACGATGGGAGGCTCCCTGGAAATGCCAGGTGCTGCAGGAGGGATGTGCTCTCCAAGGGAGAAGGTGGAATTATGCTCCTTGGAATGGAATTATGCACTGTGTTGAAAGCTGCCCCAAGCCTTGTTTCTGCAGGTTGCTGTGCTCCACAGACACCCACACGCCCACAGTGCTGGACGAAGAGGGCTTGTTGACAAGGGTGTCACCCATGGGAACCAAAGTCCCATCAGAAGGGGAGAAATGAGATGGGCTTTAAGGTCCCTTAGTCTTGGATTCCATGATCCTGTGAGCAGGAGAACCTGGGCAGCTGCCTTCAACAACACAGACCTTTCGTGGGTACTGATAAGTACTCCTATGAATTCCATCCTCTCCTGAAGGTGCTGACCAAAGATTGTCAGGAAGATCTTAAAGCTTTCTGCTCAGAACTAACTCCTCATTCAAACCCAAAATTCCAAGACTTTCCTGTCACCAGCCCTGCACTAATGAAGGCAGGAGCAGGCAGTGCTTGCTGTCCCTCTGCCCAGCCCTACAGCCACCAGTGCCTGTGTTACAGGACAAGGCTGAGGCACTTCCACCAGCAGATTCCCTATAATCTGCCTCTGGAAAGAACAGAATCAAGAAATGGTTTGAGTTGGAAGGGATGTTAAAGATGATCCAGCTCCAATCCCCTGCCATGGGCAGGGACACCTCCCACCAGCCCAGGTTGCTCCAAGCCCCATCCAACCTGGCCTTGGACACTCCCAGGGATGGGGCAGCCACAGCTTCTCTGGGCAACCTGTGCCAGGGCCTGCCCACCCTCAAAGGGAAGGATTTCTGCCCAACATCCCATCTAACCCTGCATTCCTTCAGCTTAAGGCCATTCCCCCTCGTCCTATCAGTCCAAGCCCTTTGAAAAGTCCCTCTCCATAACAGACTTAAACCAAAAACAACAAAGAGGTGCATCAAAGACCATTTTTAAATTACCAAGACTCATCTTAAGGAGCCTGTTATGGAGATCCAAGAGGCATCCACAGCTCCCTTGTGCCAGAGGGAAACAGGGAATGTGCATCCCCATAAGACAGAATGAACACTGTAAATCCCATCTCTGGAGACACACACGGTTTCATGGTAGGAGATGGATCCAAGACTGGTGAGTGCAGCCACTGCTCCTTCCCAGCACCCCTTGGGCAGCACCAGGAGCTCAAACTCTCCCACACAAGGCCCTGCCTAACGACTCCCTGAGTGCCAAGGGAAGGAGCACCCAGCAGGTTCAGCCTTGGGCACAGCAATCCCACTCAAGGTCACAGTGATTGTTCATGAGTCACACCTGGAGCTGCCAACCAGCTGATGTCACCTGCATTGACATCATCTCCATCACATGGTTCTGGACAGCGAGATCTGTCCCATCACCAGCCCAAGGAGAGCACAAACCAACAGTCAGTGTGGTAATTAAGGTGCACAAATTGTGGTTGCAAGTGAAGATTGTCATTAAAGGAAATGTGTAATTAAATGGATTCCTGTAACTGCTCCAAAGATACCTTAAACTGTTCTGAAACTGTGACTTCCTCTTGGAAAAGGTCATGGTCAAAACCCAGTTTTCCTCCTAGTAATGCAAGTCAAAATTCCAGGTCAGATTCACAACTCAGCCCTGAAACCACACAATTCCATTCCCTGTGTTCCTAGCCCTGCTCTTCATCAGAACAAACTCTTCCTCATCCTCATTTCACACCTTCCTCCAGAGCAGACAGAGACACAACACAGACATCAGGCAGAAGAAGATCCAAAACGCCTTGGGAAACAGCTTCCCTGCATCCCTCTTTGTCCCAGCACACACTGGTGTGTCCAAATGTTCCTCAACACGCTGTTGGAAGACTCCACCTGCCACTCTTCCCAAGAAACTGCAAACCGGTTTTCCTGCAGGTCACAGAATTATGGAATGGGTTGGGTTGGGAAGGACCTTAAAGATCATCTCATTCCCCCCCTCTGCCATGGGCAGGGACACCTCCCACTAGGCCATGTTGCTCCAAGCTCCATCCAAGATGCCTCTCAGCAAGAAATCTGATACTTTTCCATGATTCTGAACCAAGAGACGTGAAATTAGAACTTCCCATCAGACCCATTCCACATTCGGCTTCACAACGAAATATTCCACATACACAGGTACTTAGATAATTGTCAGAGAAACAAACCAGCAATTATATTTCTGATGTACAATGTGTCTTGTTCCATTTTCTCTTTCACACAGGTCAGAACCAGGATTTTCAGCAAAAATGGGCAGTCAGGGGCAACAAGCCTGACTCCACACTGCAGTTCCACCGAGCACAAACTTATTTCCAGGCATGCAGTCTCTTCACCTTTTCTTTTTGGAGCTGTACTTAATAAACCTCCAGATACTTTTGCTACCCACAAACTCCCAACCCAACCACGGTTCTTGTCACAGGCATTTGTCACGGTCTCAAAGGGAGTCAACCACAATCTGAAGAAATCCCTCAGCCTCCCTCCCAAAACCTCCTCCAGGGTTTGGAGGGATGAAATGACCAAGGGAAGAGGGATGAGCCGACCAAGGGAAGAAGGATGAGCCGACCACCTCCATCCCTGCTCGGCAGCAGACAGACACTCTCCATTCCGAGCCAGGTTCTGCACACTCGGCTCTCACTGATGCTTGAGCTCCACGTAGTGGCCACAAGGCTCAACTACTTTCCTCAGGAGCTACAAACACAACGGGGGGACCTTCGTGGGGACCACCTACACGCTCCCCTTCCACTCCACCCCCAAACCGCAGCAAGCAAGCACTCACCTCGGCAGCAGCGGGGAGCGGGGCTTCGCTTTGTCCTTGTCCTTGTCGCGGTCGCGGTCCCGGTGCTGTCTGTCCTTCTCGTCCCTCTTCACCCGCTCCCTCTCCCTCTCCCACTCCTCCTTGCGCCGCTGCCGCTCCTTGTCGCGCTCCCGCTCCCGTTCCCGTTCTCGCTCCCGCTGCCGCCGCTCCCGCTCCCGTTCGCGTTCCCTCTCCCGCTCCCGTTCCCGTTGTCTGCTCTCTCTTTCCCTTTCCCGTTCTCGCTCTCTTTCCTTTGGGAAAAAAGACCAGAGAGAAGCGCTCGTGATGCTGCGGAAACATCGCCCAGCGAAGCAGGCAGTGGGCTTGGACCACAGGGAATTAGAGTCACCCTCCCGTGTCAGAGCAAAGGATTGGGGGCAGTAATGTGGATACAAAGAATATGGGGATCAATAATTTGGAGTGACACAATCTGGGGATCAATAACCTGGATACAAAGAATATGGGGATTGATAATTTGGAGTGACACAATCTGGCGATCAATAATCTGGACACAAAGTATATGAGGATCAATAACCTGGACACAAAGTATATGGGGATCAATAATCTGGATACAAAGAACATGGGGGCCAATAATCTGGATACAAAGAATATGGGGATCAATCATCTGGAGTGCTACAAAAAATCTGGGGATCAATAATCAGGAGTGACACACAACCTGGGGATCAGTAATCTGGAGTGACACAAAGAATCTGGAGATCAGTAATCTGGACACAAAGAATCTGGGGATCAATCATCTGGAGTGATACAGAATCTGGGGATCAATAATCAGGAGTGATACAAAGAATCTGGGGATCAACAATCTGGACCTTGCTGATCAGGCAGAACCGTGGACATAAACACAACACCATATCATATCCATCACAGTTGTAATTTTCAAAGGCAACAATCAGATCAATCTGGCTTATTAAGCTCATTAAACAAATGTATTGATGTTTACAGGTCTTTCATTGCTACTCATTTTTATAACAAGCACCACAAAAGTCATTGGTGGTGCATCGGGTGTGACCACAGTGAGAATTGGCCCCTGTTTCTGCACAACGAGGTTTTATTGCAAAAGGAAAACCAGTTTTTAAAGGATTTGATGAAAACCACTGAAAAACTCCCTACTGAGCAGGACTGACTATTTTGGCCAGTGTGCAGGAGAAGAGGACAGAAAGGGGTTCAAGAGCCTTGTTTTCATTGAGTTCTGCTCCTGGTGCAACACCAACCAGCAGCACCTGGAATTTTAGCAGCTGGCTGGTGCTTCCCTGAGTCAATTCCTGATGTGCAGCTCCACCAGCAGTGGACAGTCATGCCAGGGCCTCTGTGGGTACACAGAGCACACCTGCCCAAATCTCATCGGTTCCATCATTCCAAAGAATTAACAAGCAAACTGTTCCTCAGCCAGGTTATTTCCTGGGAACCCCTTCCCTCTCCAAAATGTCCAGGAACGGATGCAGAGGTGGCTGTAGGCACTGACAACTGTCTGGTACACTGAACAGCTGGTGTCCATGAGGAGGAACCACCTTCCCATCTCAGACATGGAATTGTTGAGGTTGGAAAGGACCTTTAAGATCAGCAAGTCCAACCATCAGCCTGGCACCACCGCCACGGTCACCACTGACCACGGTCCCAGGTGCCACATCCACATGGTTTTTTAACACTACCAGGGATGGGGATTCCACCACTGTCCTGGCCAGTCTGTGCCAGGGCTGGACAACCCCTGCCATGAAAAAAATTCCCTAATACTGTAACTCAAATCCCCACCTGGTAGAAGCTGAGGCCATTTCTTCTCCTCCTGTCCCTGTTCCCTGGAGCAGAGCCCGAAGGTCCTCCCTGAGCCTCCTTTCCTCCAGCATGAGCTCCCCCAGCTGCTCCTGACCCTTTCCCAGCTCTGTTCCCTTCCCTAGACATGCTCCAGCCCCTCAACGTCTGTCTTGGGTTCAGGGGCCAAAACTGATCCCACAATTCCAGGTTTGGCCTCACCAGCATCCAGCGCAGGGGACAGTCACTACCCTGGTCCTGTGGCCACACTATGGCTGGTACAACCCAGGTGCCATCAACCTTCTGGGCCACCTGGGCTCACGTTGAGCTGCTGTCAACCAGCACCTCCAGTCTTGTCCACCAGGCAGCTTTCCAACCATTCATTCCCAAGCCTGGGGCATTCCATGATGCTGGAACGGAACATCCTCCCATCCCTTCCCCTGCGCTGGAATTAAGTCAAGATTCAACTACTTGCAAGAGGAAGCATCTGCAAGAGCCCCGTTTCACCCCCAGCAGTGGAACCACAACCAGGAGCAGGAGGACTCTGGGAAGGAGAGCTGTCTCACTTACCCTGTAGTTCCGGTAGGGATCGGGGTCCGTGTACTGGACCCTGAAATTCTCATACTGCCCACCACGCCAGAACCGCTCCATGTCATAGTCATAATAGGGGTCTGCATAGGGGTCCAGCCTACAAGGAGAAACCGGCAGTGTTAGAGAGGGAAGTGGCACCTTGGCCTGTAAACCATGAGCTTTAGGTCAGCTCTTGGGCACGGCGACAGGCAAAAACACCTTCAATGGAGCACGGCCACACACAGGTTTATTTTCTGCACACCCCAACCAGACAGTCTTTTTTAAGTGAAGCTTATCAGAGAAAAGCACAAACCTTTCTTGATAAACACCAAAAAAAGAACCAAATTCAGCCTTCAAATCAATGTGGGAAAACCACAGAAACTACTTTTTATAGCCACTTCCAATGTCTGCAGAGGGAACAGGATGTGTTTTACCCCATTGACTGAGAGCTGGGGTTTCTCTCCAGGCACCCCCAGCTAATCCCAAGCACCCTCAGCAGTGGGAGGGATGGGGATTTCCTCATTCCCTGCCACTGGAGCGACGGGTGCATCCCAGTGCCACCAGTGCAGGACATGAGCTGTTGCTGAGCCTGCCACTGGGAGAAGTGGAACTTTGGGGGCTGAGCAGCAACACTCTGCCCCCTACACCTGGAATTACCCCATGGAATGAAGGCAACCGCTTCTACAGCTGACATTCTCCAGGGTTGGCCCTCAAACGCACCAATGGACAGGTGAGCACATGGCACACACTGCTCAACTGCCAAATTAATAACTTCCCTGGAGGAAAAGGATTTAAAACCCACCCTCCTTAAATCTGTTTCCTCCAGTTGGTTTCTATTACTATTATTTGACTTTCTGAATTCTCAAACTCAACAACATCCAACCACTTGGAGTGCAAGTATCACTGTAAAGATGGGGAGGTGGGTACAGGGAACAAGAAACTTCCAGGGCCACAGAGGAGTCAGTGGCAGAGCTAAGATTGTAAAGCAAGTACTCCCAAATTCCAGATTATCCATAATGAGGCTCTGATTTATAAGGGAAGAAAAGGCCCTTTTCTGTATTTTAAAGTGTGCCAAATAACCTAAACCAGGCTAAGAAGTAAGTGCTGCCCTGCAAGTCAAGAGGTACCTGTTTTTCTTTCAGTGCTTTAAAATGGTTTAAAAGTTCTGTTTTTGACTGAAGTAAAAAGCCAAGGGAAAGACAACCAGGGAATCTTGACTATGGATGCTTAACCCAGCAACAAACTCCTGATGCCAACCAGAAAACAGTCTGGATTCAGTGACATCAGGTGTTCAAAGAGACAAAAAAATCTCAAGCCACGCCAAGAAGGAAACTCTACTTTTTAACACAACCTCAAGCCCAATTTGCCCCCTCCTTTAATATCTGTGGAATTTCTATTAATTGAAAAAAGGATCACTGCTGTTTCTGTTTAGATAATCCAGTGCTTAAATCCTTAGAAAATAATTATCACCCCAAAATAATCCCACAACCTGCCCAGCACAGTCGGCACAGAGCTCTGTGGCCTCGGAAGTTTTAAGAAGTGTAATGGAAAAAGCAAAAGGTATTTTTTTTCTTACAGTTGCAACAGTACTGGAATCAAAGACCTGCTTACCCATAGTTAATGTTTTCTTTGATGTCCACCTCCCTATAGTTATTCAAAAAAGAAAAAGGGATTCATCAACTAATTAGACAACTGCATATGTCACAAGACATTCCTGAAAGCATCTCTCCACATCCCAGCTGAGCATCTCTCCACATCCCAGCTGAGCATCTCTCCACATCCCAGCTGAGCATCTCTCCACAGCCCAGCTGCAGCTCCAGTGCAAGGTGTCTCAGTGTGCAATAAACTGTGTGTGGGGGAGAAAAATCACCATTTTCTAGAGTTTGCAGCAGCAGCTTTGTAACTTTTGCCTTTACACACAAGGAAGGCATTTTGTTGCCACAGTCTGTTTATAGGTCCTTGGATTTTCAGGAATTCCACTTGTTTGCTGACTCTGTTTAACACTGGCTACATGCAATGTATTTTTATTTTGACTTCTGAAAACCAGTCCTGTGCTTAACACAAAAATTCCCCCACCAGTGAGGGTTTTCAGACAGTCATCAAACAAAGGCAATGTCTGCACAACCCCCAGAGCACTGGGGATAAATCCCAGTGCCACTCACAGCCTTCTCAGAGAAGCAGAACACCAAGAGCTGCTTCAACTCAGGAAAACATTAATAATTCTTAAATTCTTTTGTTTCAAGCTATAGAACTGAGGACATAGGTTTTTCTTTAAAACAGGGAAAGGAATTGCACTCCAGAGCAAATCAAGGACTAAGGAACAAAAGCTTAACCTACTCCTTACTCCTTTCCAGAGTTCTTTTGCAATTCATTCACTTTAAAATGAAGAATTAAGCCTTGCACACACTCTGTGACTGGAAACGTTTCCATTATCTGTCCATGAAGGAAGGACAGAGGATGCAGGAGCAAGGAGAGACAGAGTCACCTGTATTCCTGCAGAATACAAATCCCTCTCTCAAAAACTCTCTTCCCTTTCCTTTTCTTGGCTCAAGAACTACTAAGTAGGTTTCCCAGAGCTGAATCTCCAACATTTTAAATTCTACCTCCTTAAAAACACAATCACCTCAGCACTTAAATTTAGCTGCTTGTTTTGGCCTGGTACCAGCTTTGTTTTCTGACCAGTGTCTTAGTGCCCAATTTACTGGGACCAGTTCAGGTGTTTGTTAAGACCAGCTGCTGCAGCAAAGGCCTTGCAAAGAAACCCCCAGCTGGGTCCAACCACTGCCTGCAGCCCATGGACACTGAACACACTCCAGCTTTGCAGCCTCAGCTTTAAGATCTGAAAATTCTCATGGTTGGGAGAAGGAAAAAAACATGAAGAAAACCAGTCAGAAGAATGCACTGGTGTGAGGCAGGCAAAGCACAGCTGGGCAGGGTCCATGAGGGAGCAGAATGCTGAGAGATTGAAGGCAGGAAGGTTTAAAGACACCACTGGGAAGGAAGGTGGGGTTGAACTGGAATGAGCAGAGGCAGCTCGAGTTGTTAACCTCTGTCCATCCTGTTTTATGGAAGCTGCTCCCATTTTCTGAGGGGAGCAATCCTCCACTTTGGAGGAGCAACCAAACCAACCCTCCCTCACTGCTCTGCCATCCCCCCTCTCTGTTCCACGGGGCCGGGGCAGCCGGAGCCTTACGCTGGATCCCGCACGTCTCTGGTGATCCGATAATTCCAGTCCCGGAAAAACTCGTTCTCCTTGTCGAATTCCCGCTCATCTTCTCCAATAGTCACAGTGAATCTCTTCTCCTCAAAGTCAGGCTCCTGTTCTTTCCTCATAGTTGCTTTTTTTAATACCTGCCATAACAAAAACAGCGTAAAGGGAATGTTTCTGAGGCACCGAGAAACCACAACATCAAAATCCCTTCACTTGGGAGAATCCTGCCCAAATAAAGCACTTTCTTCTGCCCAAGAATCAGAACACGCAGGACACAGGACTTTTCTTGATGCAGAAAGGGTAATTCCCTATTCCATGAGCTCAGAACCGCAGGAAATAGGAGTTTCATCCCCTACTGAGCCCCTTTCTGCAGAGATCAGACACAGAGAAACACGTACCCAAGGGAGGGACATTGGATCCACCTAAAGCTTTCCTTTGGGAAAGGCCTGACTTCAAGGCCACAAATTCCCTGTATTTTTTAAATACAAAAACCCCCAAACCTCGATATCAGCTCCTCCTGGCTGTCTAACAAGTGTGATATACAACAAAACATAATTAATAATTAAAAGGCAAAAGGAGGAGGGAAACAGCAAGACACTCATGCTCCAAAAAGAGCTCATCCAGCATCCTGCTCCCAAACAGGCCAGTGGGTCCTGGAGACAGCAGCTCCCTGAGGAAAACATTTACCTCTTTAGCATGTCGGAGTCCTCTCTCCCAGGCACTTTCTGTTGGAGGGTCTGGAGGAGGTGGAGGTAAGATTTCATCAACCACGGGCCCTCCCTGTGTAGAAAGGGCAGCAGAGGAAGGACACAGAACCTGAGTCAGTTTTAAGTAGCAAACTCAGCCTCTGCAAAGCTACCTCAGAGGGTCTCCAGATACTCCAGAGAGACCTCAGCATGACACAAACTGGGAAATATGTGGAAAATTATTCCCCTCTGTAAGTAACTTCAGGACCACCTTATGAAAATCACATACCCAATTATGACTGCATTTTGCTGAAGCAATAGCTCAAAAAACCCAATCACTTCTCTAGAGCAAGAGAAAAATCATAGAATTATAGAACTACAGAATGATTTGGGTCGAAAAGGACCTTAATGCTCATCCAGTTCCACCCCCTGCCATGGAAGGGGCACCTTCCACTAGACCAGGATACTCCAAGCCCCATCCATCCTGGCTTTGGACACTTCCAGGGATGGGGCAGGTGGTGCAGAAGCCATAAATCCATAGGAAAGGAGTCCATACCCAGGGGTTGGCTGGCATCAGAGGGTGAGGCCCCATGGGAGGGGCTCCGTTAGGGGAGAAGGGCTCAGGCTTGGAGATCAACGAGTAGTTTCCTTTGTCGTTCACACCCGGGTGAATGAACCGACAGTTCATGCCCCAGGTGCAGTGACCTGTGGGAACACAGAGCTGTTGGATCCCTGCCTGCTGCCAGCCAGCACCCCTTCAGCCCCACAGCCACCACAAAACCCACCCACCACTTCACATCCATCAAGGAATGTTATTTGAGACATTTGACTTCTCTCCAACTTCATTAAGATTTACCTGTTCTCACACACATGGAAAAACACTCATTAGCTCCCACCTTCCCAGAGAGGGGAAATAAATGCAGACACAGATGGATGAACATGCAAGAGCCTTATTATAGTGGGGAGAAGAGAGGGGTGGATGGACACACACCATTAATTAAACACAGGAATAAGCCTATGAGCTCCTCAAGTCTTGTTAATGGCAAACACTTCCAATTAGGAGCTTTATCTGATACAGAAAACCTGAGGGCAAAGAAAGCACCACAGTGCATCCCTAATAAACAGTGCTCTGGAGAGGCAGGCACAGAATCATGGAATGGTTTGAGTGGGAAGAGACCTTAAAGCCCACCCAGTTCCACCCCCTGCCATGGGCAGGGACACCTTCCACCAGCCCAGGTTGCTCCAAACTCCATCCAACCTGGCCTTGGACACTTCCAGGGCTGGGGCAGCCACGCTTTCCCTGGGTAACCCATGCCAGGACGTGCCCACCCTCACAGGGAAGGATTCCTTCCCAATATCCCATTTAATCCTGCCCTCTGGCAGTACCTGAGCACCAAGTGTAAAGGCTGAGACACCTTATCCTGACACACGGCCCTGTTACCATGTCAGAGGGGTCACACATGAAGCTCTGCAAGCCACTCGTGCCACAGCCGTGGGATTGCTCCTCAAGGACAAAATTCCCAAAGCCTTCCCATCCCCAGGTGAGCAGCACCTGCCCCCCCCACCAAGGGGTGAGCAGGAGCAGCATTCCCTGACCCTCTGCCAAACCAATGCACACCAACTGGGGCAGATCCTGCACACAGAACTTTGACCCTGGCACACGTTCTGGGCTCCACGAGGTGTGTGTCACGTTACAGCCTCGGGAACAAAGAGCTCTCCCTGCCCAGGGACTTCCCAGTTCCACCAGCAGCACCACCACGTCCGTGTCCCTCACATCCAGGAAGCCACCCTGGGGTGTCTGGTGGCCACAGCTCTGGAAACCCCCACGTTGCACAGGCCATTGACGCAAGGAGAGGAGACTCCACCCTGGCCTCCACCCTTCTCCTCATTGCAGATTTTCATCAATTGTCCAAAGGAAGATTGATTGTCAATAAAAGCAAATAAAGGAGCAAACATTGAGATGAAGCTGAAGGAAGCAGAAGGGAGTTTCACCAAGTTTAAATAAAGCTTTATAAAACCTGTGCTAAAAACATGGCAGGAGAGTCTGAGGCAGTTGCCATGCAGTTGCACAAACTTCAGGGAGCATCCTAATGAGGGGAATTACAAAAAATTAGAATGATGGAATGGCTTGGGTTGGAAAGGACCTTAAAGCTTATCCAGTTCCACCCCCTGCCATGAGCAGAGACACCTCCCACCAGAACAGGCTGCTCCAAACCCTGTCCAAGCAGACCCTGGACACTTCCAGGGATGGGGCAGCCACAGCTTCTCTGTTTTATTCCAAAAACACCTGCAAGTTTTCCTTTCTTTGCTTCCTCCAGGCTCACCACACTCAGGGCAAAGCCCTTTTTGCATGGTGGCTCTATGTAAATCCAGCACTGGCCACCAAGGGGCAGGAAGGTGACACTGAGGATTCCTGGGGCAGAATCCATCACATAACAGCAGCTTAATGGGTAAAAAACCCCCAACAAGACCAAGTGCAGCCCTTTGGTTTCCTCCAGCACCACAGAGGGTCGTCACCTTTCATGAAGAAGCGGCAGGTGGGACGTGGCCTCACTTTCCTGTCGTTGGGGTCTTTAACTTCTCCTTCCTCCAGGTCATCGTCCTGGAACAGACACACAAGCTGACATGTCACCTGGTGCATTTTCTGCAGCGACTTGACATTTCACAATATGGTCAAATATCAGTCACTGAAAACACACCCTGGAGCAAAAACACAAGAGAAAAGCAATATCAGGTTACAACAAAGCCCCCCAGAGCACCTTCATGACAGGCTGATAGAGGGAGCAGGGAGAAGCAACAGTTTCGGTGTTTCAGAGGTAAAGCCACAGGATCATTCATGTTGGAAAACATCTCTGGGATCATCATCAAGTCCACCCTGTGCCCAATACCCACACTGTCACCCAGCCCAGAGCACTGAGTGCCACATCCAGTCATTCCTTGGACACCTCCAGGGGTGGGGACTCCAAACCCTCCACTGCCTGACCACCCTTTCCAGGAAGAAATTCCTCTTGATGTCCAAGCTGACCCTCCCCTGGCACAGCCTGAGGCCATTTCTCCTTGTCCTGTCACTGACCGCCTGGGAGCAGAGACCTTCAGGTGTGTGGACATCCTGAGGCTGCACCACAGACCAAGGGTTTGAGCTGCATCATTTTACCTGACACATAAAAAAAACACAAAATCACCTATGGATCAGTCACACAGACTTTCCCAGTCCTCTCCTGCAACAACTTGACCCTTTCCCTTCCATCCCTCAGCTCCACACAGGAGCTGTGAACCAGCTCAAACAAAACTCTGCCTCATTCCCAGGCACAGCAGCCCCAGGAAGAAATTCTGGGAGCTGGAGGTGACTCTGAGACAAAGAACGAGTGTGAAATAACAGAACAGCTCCAGAAGCTGCAGGAACTTTGAAGTATCAGCCTCTGCCCTTGTTGTCCAGGAAAAAAACACCTTTCCCTGGCTTTGTCAGGCTGCACCTGGAAAGCCCAAAGGAGCTCGTGATGCAGAAGGTAAAGGTACAAATGACCAGAGAGTTATCAAGGAAATCAGATTTTTAGGATAAAGACACCCTTTATCCTAAAGGTCTTCCCTCCCTCTGCCCCTATTTCTCTGTTTCCAGCACTTGAAACAGATGTGGAGAGGGAGAATCTGGATGGGCCTTCCCTGTGCCTGGCAGTGGCAGCAACAGCAGTTTGCTGTGTGGAAAAGATGAGGAAAATTCCATACTTTGATCAATTTAGCAGCTGGAAAGGAGGAAAAACCCATCACTTGGCTCTGGATGAACAAAGGCTGGCCAGAGAGGTGGGTTAACAGCCTCTCTTGCTGCATTCCTGACAGCCAGACAGGGAGAGCTCTCCCAAACAGCAGAGGATTTAAAAGCCCCCACTTACATTCCAATGAAAATTGGCATTAATATTTCCCTCCCTCCACGCCAGGAGCCTGAAAGCAGAACAAAATGCAGAGATCCCCAAAGCTGGGCACGGCATTCAGTGATCCATGAATGGAATAACCAGCTCCACTCTGCTGCTTTCAAAAGAACTGTGTGAAGTCTGGAACAAAAGGGGAAGTATTTATTTCTGTGAGGTCTCCTTGGAATCAGGCAGCTGGGAATGCTGTTAGGAGTCAACATATGAAAACCAGGGTACAGATTCATCTCCTGCTTTGTGAGGAGAGCACTCCCAGGAATGCCCTGGACTCTAAAGGAAAGCATTCATATTTTAATCAAGGAGCAGGCACCGACTCAGGACTCCAGGAAATTTTTTTCACTGAATAGCATGCTGGAATTCCTACTGAATCAGAAAACACACAAAACCTTTGGAAAACACACGTTTAACAAAATCACCTGCTGCAATGGGCACAATGAAGGAAAATTCCATCTTTTTTTAAAGCAACTGAACTTGTCAGAGCACCACTAGGAGTAAAAAATAGCCCAGATAGGATTCTCCAATAAAAAGGGAGGAGGGTCTCTCCAGTGAGGCTCCATGAGCTTCCTAAGCACGTGGCCAGGTGAGACAGACAGGAATGGGGACTGGAAGGACACACCATGTCCCCTCCTCAGTTGAGAAGCCCCACCAGTGACCCCATCCACACTCCACTGCTTCCTTGCCCAGCCCCAGCATATTCCCACAACCCAGGCCAGCTGTGCAGTGCAGCTTTGGAATGCAAAACCAGCCAGGTGCTCTGGACCAGCAACTTCCCTTTGCACTCCTCCTGCTCGGATTTAACTCCAGAGCAGGAGCTCACAGGGGGATTTTTACTGCAGGAATCACTTTGGCCTGTTTTCATCCTCCTGCAAGAAGGAAACTGGTATTAAGCTGCATTAAACAACTGCTGCACTGCAGAGCTTCCCACCTGAAGACAAACATGGATGAAGATATATTTTTCCTGATTCCCAGGCCAATTAAACCCCATTTTTGATTTTTTTGGAATAGCTGTGTTTGTTCAGGGCTGTGAAAGAGGACTGCACATCCCTGAATCATGAGTTAGGTGTTTTCCAGAAAGCTCAGCACCTTCCATTCCTCTTCCACACATCCAGATGCTGCCAGATCCCAATAGAGAGCCCAGGATCAGGGATCTCCCCAACACACCTGATGATCTGAGCACCACAGTCCCTCTAGAGCACCAAATCCAAACTGATGAGACAGCTCATGGACACCTAATCCATGGACACCTAATCCATGGCCCAGGGATTTGCTGGCAGCATCATTCCCAAGCCCTCTGGGAGCTGAGACGGAACAGTGTCTCAAAGCACTGGAGCCCTTTCATATCCAAAGGGTACAGGGCCCATTTGGGATGGCTCTGACAGTATGTGGCACAAAGCTTTGGGACAGCACATGGTCCCTGGAGTGGTCTTACCTCCAGGTTCCTGGGACACAGCTAACAGGGCTATTCCTGTCACAGGAGGGAGGAACTGCAAGGTGGGAGCCAAAAGGCTCCGAACCACCCAAAGGACTCTGCCCACCTCCCACTTACATCAATTTCTCCATCATCGATCTCCCCATCATCCTCTTCCTTCTTCTTCTCCTTGAGGGAGTCCTGGCCCTCCTTTTCATCATCGCTTTTGCCGCTGGATTTTTTCTCCTCTTCCTTTTCATCCTCTCCTTTCTCCTCATCCTCCTCCTCCTCCCCAGCAGCTTTGTCCCCGTCCTCCTCGGCAGTCACAGCGCTGGGCTCCTCGGGAACCTCCTCGTCGTAGTCCAGCTCGTGCTCGTCCAGCTCGCGGGTGACGGAGTTCGCCTCGTCCCGCAGGTCGTTGTTCCCATCCTCCTCGTCCCCCTTGCGAGCGCGGGGGCTCTTCAGCCCCACGTTCTGCTCGTTGCTGTCCGAGCCCTGCGACTTGGCCTCCTCATCCGAGTGGTTCTCCTCGTCCCCGTGGCTCCGGGCCCGCCTTGCATCCTCCTCCTCCTCCTCCTCCTCGCCCAACACGCTGCCTCGGCCGCCCTCTCCGTCCGCCTCCCGCTCCGAGCCGCTCTCCTTCAGCGCCTCCTCATCGGAGAGTTGCTGCTCCTCTTCCTCGGGAGAGCAGGGCTGGCGCTCCGGGCTGGCGGAGACGTCCATCAGTGCCCAAAGGTCTGTGGGGAGGGGAGAAACAGCTCTGGTTATGGGGGGCAAAGTGGGAAATCACCTCGACGAACTCCCACTCCTGTGTTTTACCTCCTGGTTGGTTGAGTTCCTGAAAGGCTAGGTTGGATGGGGACAGGTTGGGCTGCCCTATCCCTGGAAGTGTCCAAGGCCAGGCTGGATGAGGCTTGGTACCACCTGGGCTAGTGGACAGTGTCCCTGTCCATGGCAGGGGGTGGGACTGGGTGAGCTTTGAGGACCCTTCTGACCCAAACCATCCTGGGACTCCATGAATTATGAACATGGTTTCTCACAGCATCTTCAAGAAGGAAACAGTTTTAATTGCACCAACTCCAATATTGTCCCAGACTAGAGTGCGCTACCCTTCACATACAATGGAGCCTGAGGTTGGAATTTCACAGGATGGGATTGGAAAGGACCTTCAGGCTCATCCTGTTCCACCCCCTGCCATGGACAGTGACACCTCCCACCAGAAAAGTATCAGCCTGTGCTCCACTCAAGCCCTCAAAGTGCACAGACATCAATCCTCTGACTGATAAACATAAGGGTGATCTCAACATCAACAGGGCACAGAGAAGCAGAAAAGTCACATTTTGAGCCTCCTACCACCAGCTCCCCTTGTTTCAGAGCTGAAGTTGGTTCCTGCTCACAAGTTTTGGTTCCTGACAAGTTCAAAGCCAAAAAAAGGCAGCAGTTCCCTGCTGGTGCCAGAGGCTCTGAGCAGTTCAACAGGACCTGTCTGAAGCAAATCACAGCCTCAGTGAGCACACAAAGCTTGATGCAGAGTTCATAAATCCTTGAACAAATTATTGCCTTCAAGAGGGAGTTTGGAGCAGGGATCTTAATTGCCCAAGTGCCTGAGCAGTTACTTTGTGTGAACACAAAGGTCAGCCTGGAGAGGCACCAGAAATATCAAAGCTGTCAGGGGAACATGGACTCAGGAAATTTGTTTTCTGATTTCTTGCAAATAAGAAGCATCCAGAACAAAAAGGCATTTAAGTGAAATAAATGCCTTGTTACGTTTGACATGGAGACCTTTGGAAGGATGGGGAGAAGGAAATCTGTTCTCCCCTCTAGCTCAGGGGATGGGGATACAGCATTCACCTCCACAGCAGCTATCAAAGCTCTTCTAAAAACCCAGAGCCTCCAGCAGTTGTAATGATCTCCTATTAATTCCCATCAGCAGAAATGATAAGAAACACAATAAATGATGGTTCAAGTGAAAAGGGTTCACAAAATCCAGGCAGTGGGGGGTTCTGGGGTGTATTTCCCTGGTTTCCCTTTGACAACAGCCTTTACATCCTCCCTGGTGCATTTAAAGTTTCTCCACCACCTTAATCCAAATTATTCTGGGGAGAGCTCAGCCATTCTCCACGGGCTGTTGCCTCAAGCTGCAGGAAAAGGTACCCCAAAACCAAGGAGCCAAATTCTGGCTTCAGTGTGTACCTGCCCCAAAGCAAAGCCAAGATGTTCACAGCAAAATCAGCACCAGGAAAAAAACTGGGATGTGGGAATTAAAAGGAAAACCAGTTGGCTAGTGATGGACCAGTACAGCAAGTTTAATTCCAGTTTTAAGTGTGTGCCAAGTGCTGCCTCAGAATAATCTGCAAATCACAATTTGTCCCAAATCTTTAAAATCCTGGAAGCCTTGGTTTGGCTTTTTTTTTTTTTTTAGGAGGTTTTTAATCTGCAAATTACAATTTATCCCAGATTTCTGGCATCCTGTAAGGTGGTGTAAGGTGGGTTTTTAACCTGCAAAGCCCCGTTTACTCCAAACCTCTGGAATCCTGCAAGCCTTTTTTGAGGAGGTTCCTAATCTGCAAATCACAATTTATCCCAAATTTCTGAAATCCTGAACATTGCTTTTAAGGGTTTTTTTGAAGGGACTGTTTGGGTTCTTTTGCTCATTTGGGACTTTTTTTCTTGTTTTCTGCTCTCCTTTAGTTACACATAAAGACAAATATCACAAAACCCCAAGAAAAATGCCTACATGGAAGTATTTTAGATCAAGTAACACTGATTAAAGTGGCAGAGCAGAACCCCCCAGAATTCACCCCTCATCAGAAACTTGCCTTTTTTTTTGTGCCTTAAAACCAAACCAGTTTCTGTCTTCAAAACCAGTTATAAAAGCAAAAAATTAACTCCTAACCCCCAGATAAGACAGTTTTGACTTCAGCTCAGGCAAGAACCATGGATATAATAATACTTCCCATGAGCAGCATTTTACCTTTACAAAATCCTCCAAATTCAGGCAAAGCTGCCTCAGGCTGCAGCTGCCCAACCCTGGCTGGGACAAAACTGGCTCCAGTTGCTCCCAGGGTGTCAGATATTCCTTTCCTGCCCATCTGCAGCCACCTGGATCAGCACAGGGCACTGGGAATTTCATCCAGGCTCACAAGCCTCTCACATTTCCAGCCTTTCCAAGTGAGGTTTGGGAACAAACACAACAATCAGGTGCATTTTCAGCCCACAGAAGGGTCCTTTCCTGTCTCTGGCATCACTTGTGCACAGCTCAGTGAGCTGAAAGCCTCTCCAAAGCAGGTCACACGTTCTCAGGGAAGAAACTGAGGGTTTGGCAGCTAAAATTCCCAACCACCCTCCCTGCTGGGAGCCAGATGGCACTTGCTGTTCCCAAAAGGTAGAGCAAGACTTTGCCTCCAGCTGTTCCCTCTGGATTCTCTGCCTCCAGCCAGTCCCTGTGTCCCTGCCAGTGCTGGGAACCAAAATACAAAGTGAAGTCCCCTAAACAATAGATCTGGAGCTTCCTCCTCTTGTTTTTGAGTCACTAAAGTGAAGCTTTTAATTGCACAACTAAAGAGACAGAGTTGAAGTTTCACAGCCTGAGCTCTAGAATATTTCAAATTAGGGAATGAAGCCTTAATTGCTCCTTAATTGCTCAATGTTTCATGGTTTGCACATGGTGGAACAGAGATGCTCCTTCCTCCTGCCCATCCTCATCTGCAAAGACCTGGATGCACCAATGAACAATCCAATTTATTCCCACTGAAGCCTCACAGCTTTACAGGAAATACTTAAACTTACAGGTTTCCCCCCTAAAAAAGGGAGGAGAAAAATTGAGGAGTTGCTACAGAAATTTAAATTCATCTGCTCCAGTTCCTTTACAACAAATTTTGCCCAAAGCTTAATGATATCCAAGATATTTTAACTTAAAGCCCAGCATTAAGAAGCCTTGACACAGCTCTAAAGGCAGTGAGAGAAAAGCCCTTTGCTACTTAAGGTGCTTTTTAAAAACTCCACTTCAATATTGAAAGTTAATTCCAGGATACATTTTAAATAATATTTTTAACCTTTCACTTCTGTCAGAGATTTGTCCAAGGCCAAAGGCAGAGCTGTCAGAGCTGGAATTCTGAGCAGCTCTTGCTGCAAGAGGAGGCCAAATTTCTTCACTCCTGTTAATTACACAGCACCAAAAGGTGCAAAACCAGAAGGAAAAAATCCCAGCCCGGTTTTGGACCTGCACCTTGGACACCAAGGGCCTGCAGGGCTGGACTGGAGGTCCTTTCCTTCTGGATTTGGGGGTCTCCAAGCAGCCTTATGCTGGTAGGAGGCTCAGATTCTGCTTCTTGTTGCTCTGTGCTGTGCAGCTTTCAATTAAAGCTCATTAAGAGTTTGAGCAGCATCTCAAATGAAGCCAGATTTAAGCTTTGTATACAACTAACTGTCCTGCTGCTGCAGGTGCTGAACTGGGAGCAGGTGAACTGGAACCAGTATGGAGGGGATAAAGCTGTGGGTTAGGAGAGATTTGGAACAACCACTAAGGAGAAAATACTCCATCAGAACCATTATTATTTTCATTCATTAAATCCCTCCCTCTGTGGCTGAGCCTTTATACGGTGAATAAAAAGCTTTCCCCAATTTTTTTTACCCAATACCCCTTGGATATAATGTGGGAACTGATGGCTCCAGCGCCTTTGATGGAGCAGGAAGGCACTGAGTACCCATAACAACCTGGAGCTTGACAGAACCACCACTTTCAGCCTTAAATCCTACAAAATTTCCAGGAACATGGCAAGAACCAAGTGCATTCCCAATTTCTACCCCTTCTAGCAGAGACCTCACAGCCCTGGGGGGGGGGTGTCACAGGATGGATGGGAAGGAAAGAAGGGAGGAAGTTCTTTGCTTCAGGCTGAAAGTTTTGGGATGAACGGATAAAACCAACTTCCTAACAGTGAAACAGCTCAATGCACAATGGAAATGTTCCTGTTGAGCAGATCCATGAAATCCAGGGCTCAAAGCAGAGCAGAAAAGTTCTGGAGCAGGTTCCAAGTCCAGCCAGGAGCAACGGGAGAGCTGAGGAGAGGGGATGGGAACAGAGCTGACAGGGCAGGTGAGCAGAGAAAGGCAACACAGAAGATTTAGGGAACAAAGACCCGGAGAAACTGAGGCAAAGCACAAATGAAGGGCAGGAACCACCACGGGATCAAATATGGAAGAGCAGCAGCAACAGGACAAGGGGTGAAAGTGCCTCAGGATCCAGGAGTGGAGCAACATGTGACACTTGTGCAGCACAAGAGCAAAGCCACTCCTGCCTTGATGGAAAGTGGGGTCGTTAATAGGGTTAATTAACAGAACCACAGACCTCTCTGGCACCCTGAGGGAGCTCCCACCTGGAGCAGGCACTGCAAAACTCAGCAGCTGCCAGGGAAGCTCTTCATGCACCCAACAGAGCTGCCTTCCAGGACCAAGCTCAGAGAGCTCAGCTCTGCAGGAGCTCCAGGGGGGGATGCTCCCCCTGGCTCTGGCTCAGGAGTCTGTTTTCCCAGCATCCCTGAACTTCCCATGGATCCTTCCTACAGCAAAGGTTAACTGGGAGCCTCAGGAAAAGAGGAAGCCAGCATGGCTCCACCTGTGTCCTGCAGGATTTGGAGACAATTCCCTCAAAAGGCTGACTGTGGTCAGACTCTGGGTCAGCAGTTTGGCCAAGAGTTGTCCTGGTTACACTGGGACTTGTTCCCGAGTCCAGGCAAACCTTAGGAAGGCCAGGGGGAAGAATTCACACCTTGGGAATGCTGGGCTTGCTACAGCTCTGGGAAGAGACAACTCACCTCAGACCTGACCCCTCAGCTGATGGAGCCCCCAATCTCAGAAATTATCCCATGGGTGACGGACACCCAAAATAACCTCAGAAGTGACCCCTTGAATGACAGACCCCCCAAATAACCTCAGAACTGACCCCATAGGAGGCGTGGGGCTGGCGAGCCCTGTGTCCATCCCCGTGCGGTGGAAGAGCCCCCAAAATCTCAGAACTCACCCCCTGGGTGATGGACCCCCCAGACAACCTCAGAATGGACCCCATGGGTGATGGACCCGCAAAATAACCTCAGAAGTTACCCCTTAAATGATGGATCCCCCCAAACAACCTCAGAAGTGACCCCACAGGTGATGGACCCCCCAAACAACCTCGGAAGGGACCCCACGGGTGATGGAGCCCCAAGCCCACCTCAGAACTGCCCTCAGGAGCAGGTGGTGCTCCTGTGGGTTCCCCACTACGTCCCCCCCCTCACCTCACGGGGTCTCCTGCCAGGCTGGGGGTCCTTCTGCTGAGCCCCCCGGGCTGGGGCTGCGGGAGCTCTCCCTGTTCCCACCTGTCCAGGGAGG
>VXAU01006004.1:0-11977 GCA_013399695.1 Formicarius rufipectus
AGTCTCCCTGCACCCCCGACAGCACCTTACTAGAAATGTACCACAGCTCTGCTCTCCAAACTCATCTGAAAAACACTATTGCTTCCTTCTTCTGTGTTTTTTCACCTGTCAGGATGAAAATTTAGTTTCAACAACAACACTGAAAACAATAATGTGGAGTTCCATCTTGAATGCACAAGATATTCCTTGTTGGTTTTGCCTTGGCATTCAAGTCATTGAAAAGGCTGAGTTAAGGTAATTACTCACATGAGGCAATGTTCAAAGCAGACCAAGATAGTCTGAATGTGTGTTGATTATTGGCAAATGAGTCTCATTCCGCTTCATGGGTTTCCATACATCTTAGTTTGGTTTGCATTTTGTACACTGCACTGAGCAACTTAAAGTAATAGATAAATATATTTGTTTAAAAAAAATTAACATTCTCGTTAATGTATGAAGCACAGAGTTCAGTCTGGACCATGAAACAGAGAGAGAAAGTGATCACTTAAAGTCTCCCTAAAATGTAGTTAGAGACTAGCACTGGCAGAACTGCTTTCCAATATCTGATTAAGGTACAGAATGCAACATTAAATGAGCACATGATGGAATTTATCCTATGCTTTTTATATTAGCTTCTAATCTGCTGTGTCAGAGGCAATAACAACACATCACAAGTAGAAGTAATAGTGGTTACTCTCACTTTAATCCAGAAATTTTACGTTTCAGTGTCAAACAACCAAGATTGAGAACCTTGCAGAAAGATAAGTGCAACACACTGTTTCTGAAGTGGTAATACACTAATCAGTACCAAAAGGGAGCACTGGTGATGCTAAACAGATCAGGGGACCTGAGATAAGAGCAAGAACTACTGATAAATGCTTCAGCAACAGCTGATAGGAGACTCTAGAGTATTGATTCTATTTTTTTATATTCCTAGGCGACGTGAGCAAGTAAATAAACAGCAGGACACCATCAAAAACAAGACTATTCAAATGGGGAGGAGAAAGTAATCCTGTGTTTTGTCATTGTTTCTTGTTGGTAGGTAAAGTGGAAACATAATAGGAAATGTAAAAGCAAAATAAGAGTTATTTTGTACTAGAAGAAAATAGATGATATCTAACTAGAACATCTAACAACATACCAATTTAAGTTTAAAGACAAAGAAAAGATGTTGCTATTACACACAGAAGCTGAATCTAACAATTAGCAATTCTACAGTATTTTAGAACACTTAAGGGTGAATCTTATATGTGGGGCTTGTTTAGTTTTGCTGTGGTTTTGTTTGTTTTTTGTTGAAAGAAAAAGAATACATCATAAGCTGTCATGATCAATAAACAAGGATGATTAGATGCTTCTTATTAAAAATATATTGCACCTAGCACAGAAACATTATGTGAATTGAGTAATCATATGCATAATCCTCAAATCTGGCTGAGGCACAGCTTGATTCAAAGTAGCTGCAATGAAGTAACATGCCCACCTAAGAATTATACCTTCATGGCAAGGTAAAACCAGTTGAGTCCCCAGAAAACAAATTAAGCAATTTCTATACTGCTTTTAGCTGCCATCAATGGTTAATATCTCAAGAAGCATATCGTAGAAGGTTCTTGATGTCCTATATATACAAATGTAATAAGAAGACAGAAATTATCATGACTAAATTGCAAGTATCCCTTACTGTCAAAGTTTGTTTAGCTTCATGTTTGTCTGCACAGATCTCCAAACTTTTTGAAGATTTTCCTTGCATCTGAAAAACAAATATGTAAGAGCATATTCAAATATGAAAACTATATGAAAACAAAATGTAAGACCATCAGAAATATTTACCCTTTTAAAGAAAATTCTGTAATTCAGGAAGAAAGGATTAAAATCATTAATACAATTTCAGGGACTATTTTCAAGTAATGCAAATTGTCAAAAGTCCTTAAAGGGTCTGTAACCATTAACATCAACCAGAAATCTTCCTTGTTCACACCTTTGTAGTTCAGTGGTTTTCAACTTTTAAAAACCTAGTCTACCAAATTTTCCAGAGAAGATACAGCTTCCTTCAAAAACTTTTCACATACATAGTGTTGTAGAATATTTATTAATCTTTCTTCTGCTTTTCCTAATTTGCAATTTTCATGGAAACAATCTCAGATCCTAAGCCTACGAATGACGGTTAGCAGATCCAAAACCTTCAGTGTCCAGGTTATAAGCTAATTGTGCAAGAAATCTCTGGTAAGCAGTCTATAAGCACTGTCTGAAAAACTTCTATTTCAGTTCATTCCTTTATTACCTTCTTGAGACTGGACTGTAGATATTTGAAGATTTTGTTATTCTCTTTACTTTACAATTTTCACACAAAAGCCAGTTAGAAAGAATTAGCTACCAGAAGATTCAAATAATTATTATTTTTCCTAATGAAAAACTGAATGAGAATGAAAAAGAAGAAGAGGTTGCCCAGAGAAGTTGTGGAACTTCCATCCTTATGGGTATTCAAAACCCCATTACACGTGACCATAAACAACCTGTTTTAACCAGATCTGCTTTGAGCTGGAGATCGGACTACCTGGAAGTAGTCCTATTTCTGGAAGTCCTTTCCAACCCACATGACTGTGTGAGAGGTGACTCTCTGAGAGGTTAGACAATCTGGACTAATTAAATGGGACATTCAAGAACTATTCATGTTTCAATCATAATTTCCTAGTGGTCTTTAATCTTCCACAGCTTTATGCATTATAATACTCGTGTGGCCCCATTGCTATACTTCTATAAATTCACTCAACCCATATTTTCTCCAGAGTAACAGCCATGTTATTCCATGCTCTTCTGGACTAGATTTGTTTTAAGCAATGTCTATGCCTATTATTGTCCAGGACGAAAATTTAGTGTCAGTTTATATCACAGATACCAAACTAGCAATAGGTAGATAGTAATCCAGTTTCTGAAAATAGTAGGGATTCAAAGAGATCAGCACAGCTTCCCAGAAAACAAAGTGTGTTTCCCTGAGAGGTGAAGTATTTTGGTTTCATTTGGTTTCATCTGCTCAAATTCTTAAGGTATCATGGAAGGACTTGATATAGCTCACAAAAACATTCAGAAAATAGTACTAGAAACAGGAAAGGAAATTAATGTGATGCCAATGAAGCTTATGAATATATAACTCTCAGCTCAAAACTACATAAATTTAATGCACATAATGCATTACATTCATTTACACCAGTACCAATCTTGTTTACAGTCTGGATACTCCCTAGACATGGCAACCACAAGATAGTACCTGCTTGACTTTGAGAATTAATTTCTAGAAATTTTTGGTTTTACTTTTTTCTTTGTTTGGCATTGTGTGTTGCTTTGTTTGGGATTTTTTGCATGCAAATGTGTAATAATGAGAAACAGTGTGAATTAAGGTTGACTCAGCCCTGAGCATTTATGGACAACAACTGGAGCTGGCCATTGCTTCTTCTGGGCATAGAAGAGCTGTGTGAAGCTCAACAAAGGACAATTCAGGGTCATGCACCTGGGGCAGTATAACCCCATGCACCGATACAGACAAGTGTCATGGGTTTCTGTAGCTGAATTTTAGTAGAAGGGGAGGCTTTCAGGATGGTTTCTGTTAGAAGCTGCGAGAAGCTTCTCCTGTCCTGTGGAGCCAATGACAGCCAGGTCCAGGAGGGACTTCCTACTGGTGGACAGAGTTGAGCCAATTAAGAATCGTGGTCACATCTCTGTGATAACATATTTAAGAATTAGGACTGTTGCGCAGTTGAAATTCCAGCCATGAGATAACAAAGCAGAGGGAGAGAGACCAAGGTCGGAGCAGATGGAGGCAAAGAAGGGACCCCACACTGGAGCAGGGTGGGAGAAGGACAGAAAGCTATTTCCAGCCCCCCCTCTCCCTGAAGCCCATGGAGATCTTTCAGGGTTCAGAGACCCCCCTGCAGCCCCTGGAGAAACAGGTGGATGCCCAAAGGAGCTGTTGTCCTGCAGGAGGCCCAGGGTGAGGCAAGATCCTGGAAAAGACTTGCAGCCCTGACTCTTGGAGGAGACCCACATGGAGCAGGCTTTTTCCCCTGGTAGAAGTGTTGCCCAGGGGGTGGACTCACGTTGGAGAGGTCTATTGAGGACTGTCTCTCGTGGGAGGGACCCCACGGGAGCAGAAGACGGACTAAGAGCTGTGGCTCCCCTGCAGACCGTGGTGAAGACCGTGTTGGGGCAGATTGTCCCCCTGCAGCCCACGGAGGAGCACTGGGGTGCAGAGACCCGTCTGCACCCCATGGAGTGACCCACAGGACAAGAGCAATGACAGCAACAACAACCGCCTGCAAAACTCCCATTTCCCTGCTCCCTTGAACTGCTGGAAAGACGGAGGAGTGGGAGGAGGAGGGTGTTCTTAAGACTGATTTATTTCTTACTTTTTTTTTAGTTTTTTTTAGTTTTATTACTTTTAGTTTTAGTTCTTATCTTGTTAGTAATAAATTTAAGTACTTAGCTACTCTTAGTTTGTTTTGCCATTGTCTCTCAGCTGGTTTTTTACCTTTTCACCTTTTTCCTTTCCCACTTGGAAAGGGAGGGCCTGGAGGTTTGGGCGGACACTGGGTGAAAACCACCACAACTGGAAAGCAGCTCTACAGAGAAGAACCCAGGCATCCTGGTGGACAAGCTGTCCATGAGACATCAATGTGCCCTTGTGGCCTAGAAAGTCAAGAGGGCATTAGGAAAAACGTTGTCAGCATGTTGAGGGAGGTAATCCTGTCCCTCTATTTAGCCCCAGTGAGGCTGCATTTGGAGTTCTTTGTCCAGTTCTGGGATCCTCAGTAGAAGAGAGACATGGAGTTCCTGGAGTAAGGTCCAGTGGAAGGGAATGAAGAAGCTTAAGGCACTGGAGCATCTATCTCAGGAGGAGAGTCTGCGCAAGTTGGCCCTACTGACACTCAAGGAAACATGACTGAGAGGGGGACTCATCAATGTCTATACATAGCTGAAGTGAGGGTATTAAGAGGATGGATCCAGGGCCTCTTTGGTGGTCCTGAGCAATAGAACAAGAGGCAACAGGCAGAAACTAATGCTCAGAAGTCCCACATAAACATGAGGAAAAAGTTCTTTCCTGTACAATGATCGTGCACTGGAAGCGATTGGCCAGAGAGGTTGTGAAGACTACCGCACTGGAGATAACCAAGAACTGTCTGGACAAAGTCTTGCGCCAGGTGCTCTAGGATGAGCCTGGTTGAGAAAGGAGGATGGACAATATGAGCCACTGTGATCCATTCCAACCTCACCCTTCTGTGATTAGTTGGTTTTTTTTTTTTCTCTCTAAATGTAGCCTAGATCAAATAAGTCATACAAACTAATTATAATTCCTCTTATTTAAAGTTGCGTAAGTTGTGTCCTTTTTTTCTGGAATGAAATGCCGTGCTCTCTACAAATCATGTGATTTTTTTCATTTCTCAATACATAGCTTTGCATTTTCTCAGTGACAGCTGTGTATCTTATTGTTTACTATTCCATCTGCTTTAGTTTCATGTGTAAACAATATCAGAATTATTTTTAAATTCTTTTCAGAAAAAGTAGTGTGACACTGTTTTCCAGACAAATCCAAATAATTTTTTTTCTTCCGAATATTAAAACTGATAATGAAATATTCAGATGCTCCAATTCTCATCTTTCTAACAGATACAATAATCACAATTTTATAATGCTATTATTTTGATTGAGATGCCCTCTGTTTATATGGCATGACAAAAGCCCACCAAGTCTACACTCTCCATACGTGAGTCTCAGTATTGTTCTGCTGTCAGCAAGAAGCACAGTTTAAAATCCTATTGCCTCTATCTGTAGTAGTCTACCGAAAAACCATAACAACTTATTGAGTTAGATCAAGTGTTGCTATATAATTTAAAGACCCATGTGGAGACCATTGTCATTCCACATGACAGAGTTTTTAATTTTTTTACTGTTCACTCAAAAAAGTAGAAAATTTTACATGAACCAATTAAGTTAAAAGTTAAGACTGGAAAGTAAAGCACTCCAAAAGGTAGGAAATAAAATAAAAGTGTATACTGTGCAACACAGCTTATATTCTTTAGTCACAAACGCTACCATTTCAATGTTGCCTTGCACAACATGTACTTGCCTTGTGTTCCTTTCCTTTTTCTTGTCCCCACTGTGTGCCACCCACCATTAGAAAAATGTCAAGTGCTGTGAATGTGTTGGTTTTGTCCTCTGGAAAGAATGATTATATCAAATCAGTTGGCTCTTGTCTCCAGTGACCATAAATAACACTGACCAATAACTGATGTGTCAACCCAGTCTAAGAATAAAACAGGCACTGAGTGAAAAAAAAATTCCCATCACAACTTGAGAATTTATAAAATTGGTATGATGACTATTGAAATCAACAGGAAAACTGAGCTTTGAATTCAAGAACTACTACATGAATACAAAAACTGATGGAAAACTGGACCAAATCTGACACTCAAAATTTGTAAAAACTTTTGGGTTTAAATTTTGTCCTGCACTAAAAAGAGATAAGAAAGGGAAAACAAAGAAAATCTTGAGGTTACTGTGAGAATAGGTTCCTCAGGGTTTGTTCAATACTACAGCTATAGGATAAGACAAAGGGACCCACAAGGAAATCAATAATTTTGTATGCTGCAGGGTTTGGATGCTAAAGTAAATGAGGCTTGGGGTTATGCACCATATGATCCAGTACAAGGAAATACTGAGCAGTTATCCCCATGGTAACCACTGTACAGTTATGTATAAGTTCATATATAAACTACATATATACACATACAGTGTAAAAGGCAGGGGTCATGGCTGGAGGGAACTATGTTAAGCTGCAATTAAAACCTTTCCAACTGCAGATTTGTTATAGTTTTCTTAGGATCAGGTGGAATTTTCCTTTCCCCTACCAATGAAACAAACAGCTAATGACTCTCATTCTCCCCACGGCAGGTATCAAAGGGTGAAAAAGGGGATTGCTTAGCAACTGCAAATCACTGGGGTGGGGTAGGGGAAGGGGAAACTTTGGGTTTTTTTGGCTTGTGGCAGGGAAGGGAGAGGACTGCTGGAGGAGAAAGAGAGGAAAGAGGCTTGTCAGAGAACATCTGCCTACAAGTTTGATCTCCTTCCTTTTTTAATTTTTTCTCCCATTCTCCAATCCCTGGATTTTTTCGGAGTAGTTGGTGCTCCAGAGAGAGAGAGAGAGACTTTGCTAACTGGGTCCGTTTTCATAGTTTGTTTTTTTTTTCCTGAGGAGGCCAGCAGCTGCCAGCCCAGGCGCAAGGGGCTCCCAGCATTTGGCTGCTGCATCCAGCCCAGAGCGACATTCATCCTCCAGACCACAGAAACGGATCCCAGCTCTTCCCCTCCCTATGCAGCTTCTTCCCACTGACTCTACAGAGGGACTCCACAGCCTCAGAGGAACTCACACCAAAACCTCCTTCCATCCACCCCTGGGGGCAGGATCTGGCCAAGGAGCAACATCGCCACCTGCTGTCCGTAAATATTGCTGCGCACAATGGGGGCAGAGACTGAGGTGGGGGGGAGTTTAACATGGAATTATCCCACAAATTGGTCATTTTAGTCCTGGTTGCTTGGTTTCCTCTGAAATAGATATATATATATGTATGTATAGATATATAGAGATATATATATATTGTGGTAAAGTGTCATGTTTGGAGTTGGTCAAAAGGACACAGTTTCTTCCAAAACAGGATACTTTTATTGTACAGAAGAATGCGACATATACACTTTATCACTTACACATGTCATTGACCCATTGGCCTTTAGTAACATAAATTACGAATTTATGTTATAAATTATATAACATACTAATAAATTATATAACATACTAATTTATGTTTATACCATAATTGGGCACCGTTACTGTGCATGTCTTATAACCATGACTCAGCACTTTATACAGGAAACCCATTCAGTGTCATTGTCTTCCTCTTCTGTGCTCAACACCTAACCACAGTAGAATAGTTCCTTCTTCAGTTCCAACTGTTTTACAAAGACCCTAGTCCAGCTGGGCCCCCCACAGTTAAGAACTGTTATCTTTGCTATTATCATACCCTAATTAAATTTTGTTTTCAGTCCAAAGGAGGTCTGTCTCCTTCTTTGGTTTCTAGTCGAACAACTTTTCTGAATTTCCTCTAAACTAAGACAAGGTTCATTGAGGAGTTGAATAAAATTTCCACAGATTTCCCACATTCTGACATTTGAAAACCTGATTTTCTATTTTTCTTAATATGTTTCTCTGGGGCTCAAAATATATACATCGGTATTTACACAAAGTCTACAGATTGACAGATCAAGCCTTTTTTTCTTTGATACACAGAAAATACTGTCCTTTTGTTAATGATATTCTTAAAGATATGCATGGAATATATATGAACTGGAAATATTTTGCTATACCATCTCAAATAATTGCAATCATTTATATAATATATATAAATTTTATTTATATATTTTAAGGGGGTTTCCCCCTATTTACTCAAGTTGATTTCATTTAACAAGCCAGATGATGAAAGGACTACTGAAAAAATATTCTCCTCCATCTCTTGTAGTTCATTATGACATATAGCTTAATTCCTTACTAACAGCTTCAAAGGCATACTAAAGCTTTCATAACACTTAAACATTATGTCAGGCCCTGCACTGCTGAACCTTGACCTAGCCTGTCACAACTTCAGGACTTAATATATGCAAGATCAGCTTAAAGAAATTTGCCTTGGGTCCCCATATCAGTAACAGAGCAAACCGTATAAGTCACTGAATCCCCACAAAACATCTGTACAAGCCCCAAGTGATATGGATCAAGGGATATAGATTTTGGTACTGAGATGAATTTCAGTCCAAGAGGAAATATTGCTGAGAGCAGTAACAAACAGAAAGATAGCTATCAAAACAATTTTTTATAAAGGATATTGAATCCCTAATATTTACAGTCCTTTTGAAATGTCTATCCTTGTACTTAAACTTATGCAAACACTTCCCCTTAAATTGTTGTAGAGTTTTTTCACAAGTTTCACTTGACAAATTTACCTCCTCTGAAGTCATGTTTCACACCTCCAGAATACAATAAAAGCTCATAAAAGCATACTGCAAACCTTAAAAACCGTTATTTATATTCTTGGGAGAAAACCCTAGGTTATAAGAAACCAAATGATTAGGAAGCCTTTGGGTGCATTCTGATTCTAGACTTGTTCCTCTAAAGTCTAAGTTTCATTCCCAGGGAATGCAATAAGCCAGAAACATCAGAGTGTACAAGAAAACAGCATCTTGTCAACTTTCATCAATACAGAAAGAAAAATCAAAAGTAGTCTTCAGTATGCAAAGACCTGTCTGGGTCTGGCTCTCATTCCACTGCAGATTTTGCTGCCAACATTTCATAAATATTTTCTTTTATTTCTGTGTTATTGTCACCTAAAAACTCATGTTGTTACTAAAATGTCACTAAGCTGTGTGTTTGAGGGTATGTATTTGAAATCTATGTATAAAAGGTACAATTGATTCAGTCGATCTTTCCTCATTACTGTGAATATAGACATTCTAATGGCTAATGTAGAAAGCTACTTCAAGCATCACACCATACTTCTAACTTGTTTCAGGCTTGTATATATGTACACGCTGTACTCAAGTACCAAAATGTCAGTACCAAAAAATAAATGCATTCAAAACTTTAACTATAATGAAACTTATTGGATTTTTCATTTGCTTTCACCTGAAGAGCCCAAGTTAAAAGATTAAACTGAAGCTCTTCAATAAGCTGCTTGTAAGGGGTCAAGAAGGACCTTAGAAAATAAGTACGTCTACACTCCTAGCAGATGTCTATGACAAAACAGTGCAGAACAACTTATGGATAACAGCTACCCCAACTTTGTAGGAGCTAGCCCAGGCTTCATGTCACAGTAACATGAAGTATCACCTAAAAAATGCACTGCGCAGGCTTGAGGGATTCACCCACTTTGCGTGGGTAAGAACCCTCCCAAATCTTCATTTGCGAAGTCTAGTCATACATACGTACATCCACAGACATTTCTATCATGCTGGAATGTCATTTACTTCATCCTGCTGTACTCTCAGTAAATAAATAGTTCACCCTGTCAAGGAAAATGGTGTTATCACATCCTCTCCTTCTGCTTGTGTATTGTCACAAATGTGTTTCAACTAAGACATCACCTCTCCATTGGTTGCCCTATCTGATTGCAGAACTGACCCTGACTACTGTACACAGAAAGCAGAACAGGTATTAAGAAATAATAATAAATCTCCTTCTAACCATAGTTTGCTACCTGACTTAGTAATCAGTGCTTAGGAATACACACATTTCAAATACAGACCACTGAAACATGATCCAAAAACACACTTCTACCTATGGTTGAGGGCATGCTCTGGTTTGCTCATATGGAAATATTTTCTGGGTAAATGAATTGCTCCCTTGCCCAAGTGGTAACTAAATTGTTCTTGAAATGAGTTCCATTATCTGACTCTTTTCGCTCTGGAGTGCCATGTCGCCACAGTACTTGTTTCTCAAGACCCAGGATGGTATTTTGGGCAGAGGTGTGAGGCACTGGGTATATCTCTAACCATCCAGTGGTTGCCTCCACTGTGGTGAACACGTAGCGTTTGCCTTGGCCAGTCTGAGGCAATGTGATGTAATCAAACTGCCACGCCTCACCATATCTATATTTGTCCCAACGTCCAACATACCATAGGGACTTCAGTCTTTTTGCCTTTTTATCGGCAGCACAAGTTTCACAGTCATGGATAACCTGGGAAATGGATAACCATGATTAAATCCACCCCTCGGTCTTGTGCCCATCTATAAGTAGCATCTCTGCCCTGATGAACTGAAGCATCATGGGCCCATCGAGCCAGGAACAGTTCTCCCTATTCCTGCCAGTCTAAGTCTACTTGTGACACCTTGACTTGTGCAGTTCGATCTGCCTGTCTGTTGTTATCATGTTCCTCGTTAGCTCAATTCTTGGTTACATGGGCATCCACATGGCGGACTCTCACATTCAGTTTCTTCACTCTAGCAGTGATGTCTTGCCACAAGTGAGCAGCCCAGATGGGCTTTCCTCTGTGCCTCAAATTCATCTTCTTTCACCTATCCAGCCATCCCCATAGGGCATTGGCTATCATCCATGAGTCGGTGTAAAGGTAGAGCCTTGGCCATCTTCCCCACTCTGCAATATCTAGGGCCAATTAGACTGTTTTGAGTTCTGCAAACTGATTCAATTCACCTTTACCTCTAGTAGCCTCAGCCACTCATCGAGTGGGACTCCAGACAGCTGCTTTCCACACCCGGTTCCTTCCTACAATGCATCAGGAACCATCAGTGAAAAGGACATCATGCTTCTCTTCTTCTGGCAGTTCATTATATAGTGGAGCTTCTTCAGCTCGATTCACTTCTTCCTCACCCACCAGAATGAAGTTCCCACCTTCGGGCCAGTTTGTTATAATCTCCAAAATTCCAGGACAATTTGAGCTTCCCATTCGGACACATTGCATAATCAAAGCAATACACTTGCTCCATGTAGCATTGGTGGCATGACGCGTAGCAGGTACTTTTCCCTTGAACATCCAACTCAGCACTGGGAGTCAAGGTGCCAAGAAGAGCTGTGCTTCTTTGCCAATCACTTTTGAGACTACTTGTATGCCTTGCATGCTGCTAGGATTTCCTTCTCCATGGGGGTGTAGTTGGCTTCAAATCCTCTGTAGCTTCGGCTCCAGAAACCAAGTGGTCACCCTCGTGTCTCACCAGGCACCTTCTGCCAGAGGCTCCAGGAGGGACTTTTGTCTCCAGCTGCAGAAGAGAGGACATTTTTCACATCGGGTCCTGTCCGTATTGGTCCAAGTGCCACAGCGTGTGCAATCTCTTGCTTGATCTGCTTGAAAGCTTGCTGCTGTTCTGGACCCCATTGGAATGGTTCTTCTTATGGGTCACAAAGTAAAGAGGGCTTACAATTTGGCTGTAATCTGGGATGTGCATTCTCCAAAA
>VXAU01006005.1:19922-73255 GCA_013399695.1 Formicarius rufipectus
ACAATATACTTTTTCTTTTTTTACAATTTTTCCTTTTTTTTTTTTTTTTTAAACACACATTCAATCTACAACTAACAAGTTACCTGAGAACTGTGTTTGGGAATCTTAGCAGAATGAAATTTTCTGTGGAATTTGGTTGACATTTAAATAGCTTTTCCTAGGATTGTCACCTGGGTGATAGTTAAGTATTGTACTTCCGTAATAATTTTCACAATTCTAAATTCATTATTTGTAAGCTGAGTAAGTTACAACAGGTCGACATGAGTTGTTGAAAATTACCTAGCAAGCTAATGAGAAGACAAAAAGAGGTAACACACCTCTGCTAAGTCTTTCTTAAGGGGAATTAGTATTTGGATTGAGAGACTTAACCTCACTGATACGCAAAGCATGAGGAAGTTACCTTCTTCAACAGGGGATATCCTCTCCATCCCAATAAGGCTGAATTGCTAAATGCATCTCTATACTTTCTTCTAATAGAATAGAGATATTGGTTATAGTGTGTGATATTTATGTGTTTGGTCAGTAAGAGAAATTAATGTCAATGTCACAGTGTCTTGTGGTTAAACGCAGCTTGTATTTTTCACCTTTACTGGACCAACCATGCTGTTTCCACACATGTTATTTCTGTTAATTCCTATCAGCCTTCTCCTCCATTTCCCTGTCCTTATTGCTAGGCCACTAACAAAATCCATCAGGACACAGACCAGTAACTTGGTAGCTGGGTCAGGTATCGTATCCATGCTGTCTGTCCATACAGTCTCTTCTGTCTTCTCACCATCCAGTGTGTTGGGTGCAGGAGTGTCGTAGAGACTACATTTAGAGAGAATATTTCAGTTGCTTATTTATTAGGTAGAAGCTCGGACCTAAATATGAGAGGCAGAGAGAGACTCAGTTCAGACGCATAGCAACCCCTAGATAAAGCTTGAATAAGGAGTTTCCAAAAATAAAAATAATAATTTAAAAAAAAAAATCCAAGCCCTTAGTACCTGATTTCTTATGTCATCTCAAAATTTTTGGAAAATGTGCTGTATACTTGTTATAGATCATTAGATGAGAACTGTTTTGCAACAGTGAATGAATTCACTAGAGCAAGGGTAACAATAACTTTTTGTTGCTGAATTCACCCTGCTCCTGACTAGCTGTTGCAGAAATAAAGGCAAGTGGAGACTTATGTAAGTAGGCACATGATCAATTGCTGTGATTTTTGTAGCACTGCAGAGTTGGGGACGGAAATAATTTGAACTTCCTAAGAGCTTTCCAGAAAGTTTTCTCCTGAGTAACTTGTTACTCAAATATTCATGCATTTTATTCACTAAAGAAGCATCATCTTTGGGGGAAGACATAATTTTAAAAATATCTGTTAGGGCAAGTGGAATTATCTATGCCCTCAAGTTTGAAGTTGTAGGATACACCTAATTAAATGTTGATGAACACATATTGAATGGTTTTGCTATTTTAACTGCTTTGAGAACTAACCTACATGTTAATAAGTATTGACATATGTGTATAAAGCTATATGTTTGTAGTTAAGGCTTTATTGAATCATTCTGGTTTACACTAATTTGGATTTGCTTGCAAGTTGTAACTGATAGGACATATGCAAGCAGTCATGTTGCTATTCCCAACCAAGATGCAACAATATTAATTAAAACACTAATATAATCACTCATAGTTCAGAAAATTGGAAATCCAGTGTTTGCCAAGTCATGTTAGACTTAGAGGGAGCATCTGTTTTAAAAAAATATATAATCTGCTGTCATCAATATTTAAAATTTATTACTCATTTAAAACATTCTGCTATGGTATTTACAGCAGTTGTAGGAAAATGTTATGTTTAGGGGAAAATGAAGGAATATGGAGTAATGCTAAGCATTGCCTGAGGTGCATTATTATAAGTTCCACAATCTACATGGTAGTGGGGTTTATATGCGGTTAGGTATAGATTTATTCTCAGAGTTAATTGCTCAATGTTTTGGATGAGATTTGACATAAATTAGGTAAGGAATACTTTTTTTTTTTTTTCCTCAGAACTGTATTAGTTAAAAGTTCAGCATGTGTTAAAAATACTAAGTCCTGAAATGTTTTGAGAAATTATATTGTTTTTTTGACAGTTTTGGTTAGGATTGATTTTTATTTGCCTAGCTGTATTAACAGCAACCACATAGTTCTACATAATTATGTCACAGATCTCTTAGTTATATTCTGACTTTATTAAAGTATTTAAAAGGATGTGCATTGTATTGTGTTATGATTTATACTTTTGGAGCATAAATACATTTTAAGCACAAAATTAGTACATTAATTTACTAGTGTATTCAAAACTATAAAACTTCTATCTCTTTTAGAAAATTGAAAATGGAAGATTTGCAAAACTCAGATATATTGCACATGCTATGGTCAACAGTACAGATCTGTTAATGGTAACAAAAAGGTAAACAGTTTTAACTGAATAATATGTACTTTAAACAATCATCAAAATGTGCATGCCTTGATAACTGCTGATCAGTAGCAGCACTGTCATCCTATAAGTAGATAAAATAATTGGGAAGGCATGCCTAATGTGCTGTTAATTATCTTCAACAATGGCATCGTTCAGCAGAGCGTTGAGTGCTATTCTATTTAAGAAGGAAAGAGGAATGTTGGGTTTATGATTTCTTTGGCTGAGTAGGATTTGTTATAAACCTGATTAGGGCAAAGTCACCTGAGCTCTGGGGTTCACTTGTAAGTTGGCATAATGAAGGAAAAAACGATAAGACCAGAGCAGAATCCGTGTTTAGCAGTGAAGCATCAGACATTCTTCTAAAAAAAAAAGCCCTTACAACTCGTTGCAGAAGCATGGCTTGAAGTAGTGATACAGTTTTACTGTGCAACAGCATTTTAAATAAATTAGAGGAAGATTCAAAATTTTTGGAAAATGTGCTGTATACTTGTTATAGATCATTAGATGAGAACTGTTTTGCAACAGTGAATGAATTCACTAGAGCAAGGGAAATGATAACTTTCAAGTATTTTTCCATTCATTTTTAAATAATTATTTTTCTATTGCCTAGTGGTGTGTTATTTGTGACAAAAGGGACATTTGGACAGCTGATATGTGAATGGCAATACACTTATGATGAATTTACCAAAGAACCATTCATCATTGATGGTCGAAGATTGCGCATTGAAGCCAAGGTACATTGACCTTGCCATGTTTTGTTGTCTTTTTGTGTTAACTGTTTATAAAATTGAACTTTGAATTTCTGCTCTCTTTCCTTTGAATTCTTGATCTTTTTTGTGGTTGAGATACATTCAGAGAAGGGAGTTGAAATTTGGCATGGGCAAACTCAGATAACTAGATTCTGACTGTTCTAAGCAGAATGGTGACTTGGTGTTTGCAGATGAAACTCCTTGGGCTCTGGGAATTTTTCATTGGTATGCACCATTTCATGGTGTATTCATAATGTGGAAAACGGTGGTACAGCAGAAGACTCAGATTGAAGAATATTTTTAATATGCACTCCGGCACTGTGGAAATATGCCAATGTGTGGACTTCTACCTTGTTGCAATCCTCTTCAAATCTAGCAGAGCAGTACCTTGCATGTGCTATGCTTCAAGGATTTTTTTTTTTATTTACTACTACTGAAAGTCCTCAAAAATCTAGTAAGGTTTTAACACATTAAATCCATAATGACATGTTGAAGAATGTCATTCAAGTTGAAAAATGTTGCTCTTAGTTACAATTTTTCCTTTAAAAAAGAATCCTAATACTTTCTTTTCCTGTTAGAATTGCAAAGGACAGAAGGAGAAAGATGACTACCACTGACTAAATGTACTTAGAGAGGCAGTTCTGTAAAAAAATTCTGAAATTCTGGTTGAAATCGTAACTGAATTCAATTTCAATCAATAAATTTACCTGACAGTGTTTTGTTTCTGGTTTTAATAAGCTTCACATGTGTAAATGCACATATTGGTTGGCAGGACAGTGGTAACACTTTTCCACTCAGATTATTTGTTTTTATTGCAGAGAGCATGAAAGGCAGAGCCATATTGGTTTGGAATCCTCCAAACAGGATTTCTGACTGCAAGTGAACTTTTACAGGATAAAATAATTCTTAGCATTTCTGCCATTCCAGACAACGCTGAATAACATATTCATCTTTACCCCTACACAGCAGTCATTTCAGAATCCATTCACATGTCTGCAGTATGGTCTTTACTTGATTGAAAACTGTATTTTGCAAATAACACCTTATGTTTTTCTTTCTGAAGCCTAAGTTGCTGTTTTCACTACCTAAGACCACTACTGCCAAGTCAATGTTGGAATGTCCACTCAAGTAATGACTTAAAGGAGAATGAAAATTAAAACCTTAGGGAGTAATGGATTTTATTACCACACATACTCCATTATCTGCCTTCCATTGCTATGCACTTTTATAGTCCCTTCTCCAGGGACTCCATGGTAAAAAGGGAAGTCTGTTATTGCTGGAATGTTCCACTCCACTGTGCTTTCATGCAGAAAATGATGTATCTCAGGGTATGTGCATGTGATGCAAGCATACTCAGATTAGTGTAATGGGTACACATGGCTGTCTGAACCATCATATGTGTCTCAATATTCTCAATAACTTCTTAGTCTCAAAGACTGAAGAAACTAAACTCAATTTTGAGTTTTATTGCTTGTTTATTTTGTTTGGTTTTTTTTTCCCCTAGGAACGAGTTAAATCAGTGTTCCATGCCAAAGAATTTGGAAAAATTATTAATTTTAGAAGTCCAGAGGATGCTAAGGTAAAGTCGAAATACTATTAAAAAGTTTAGTACACTTTTCATAACAATAGTAATATTTTTCTATAGAAAGGCTGAGAAACCTAACAAAATCAAGAGATATATGAATATGAGGGGGATAGAAGCTGATCCTGTCACAGATTCTGATTTTTAATAATCCACTCATCTTTGTGCAAAGCATTATGGATGCTTCTTATGATGACAGTCCCTTTGTGTAGCTTCATGTTCTATTCCAGATTTCCATCTCACTGGCCCTTCCTACAACCCTCCCTTTTCTCCCTTTCCATGTTCAGCAAACATTCTAATGTGAAATTCCTTAAAAGAAACATACTGTACTTAAAACAAGCTTCTTTATAAATCACATTGCTTTGTTGCAAAATGTTTTGCGAATTTCATTAGACATGGTATTCAATGTCAAATATTGGTGCTTAAATGACTCAGTTTTCATGTTACAAAGTCGGGGGTTTATAATCTACAGTAGAATTTTGAGCACTCTTTTAAAAGCAGTTGGGAAGAGAACAGATAGTAAAAAAAAAAACAGTCTAATTTTCATCTGCTTGTCTGGTTTTTACCATGGAAAGACTTCTATTGTTTTCTTTTCTCCACACAGTGGATCCTTTCTAAACTGGAAGAAGTAAGAGAGAATCATCCAAAATTGTAATGAATGGAAAAGCACCAAGATATGAAGAACACTGAACAGTTACCTTTTAATTCCTCTTCAACAGGTGGAACTATTTGAATATCAGCAACAAAAGAACAGGAAGGAAGATTTATTAAATTGTTTATTATGGCCACAACAGACTATGGCTTTATCATAAAACTAGATGATGTTAAGTTTAAAAAGTATCTTAACAATGAAAAAAGATTCTGCTTGTTTTTCTGTTTTTGTCTTTTTTGTTTGTTGTTTTTTTTTTTAATATAACAATTCCAGATTTAATTTTTTGTATAAGCAACATAAAGTGAATTTGTCTTAACATTTGATATTGAAATTGAACTCTGAAATAATTCTTATTATACTTTTCAGAGCAAATGTTTCAGTTTTGATTCTGAAAATCAGTATTTAGTTTATGTCTTGATTTTAATATGAATTGAGGCTGTGTTGAAATACAAATTTCTTTGTAAAAGGAAATGTTAGTCACTAGGGTTACAACTCAAAATACAAGAATGAGGTTACTGATCAGAGAAACTGAATTTAGGTATCACAAAAGGGGCTGCTTAGATGACAATGTTATTTTCTTTTTGTAAGTCAATGGACCACATCACAATTAATTTACAATGCAGTACTGCTTTTAGTGCAATAGTTTTTATATTCCACTCAAGGAAATGTTGCAGCACCTCTGTCAGTACTCACAGAAAATACAACAGTTTACAGAATAATGTAATGAGGAGAATATCTCTGCACTAAAAGTATTCATAAAAGACTACTATTTTAAATAGAAGTTGCTTAAAGTCTTGCTAATCAAGAAGGAGTTGATGGGGTTATAAGTGCACTGTTGCATACCAAAAATAACTGCCTTGCGTGCTAACAGTCTTGTGTGCTAAGCAAGGGACTAGTAAAATCAAATTTATATTAAATACTAAATATAATGTCACAGTTACTTTTATCAACTTTTCTTACCCAGTGAAACGTTTTTGTTTCATGTCCAGTCAGCAGAACTTTAATAGAATGTCTGCAATTCTGTTTGTTTCTTAGATATAATAGTCATAGTAGTGTTGAATGGCTCTTTTCTGCAGTTGATATAAAAACTACATGAAGTACACTGTTAAATGAAGGCATCCATATTTCCCATATCAAAGTCCAAAATATCTGGTACCTGCTGCCAAAGCATGATTTCCAAACAATAGTTTGGAATATTTATAGCTACCGGGTGGGACTCTGACACTGCTGGTGATGTTTGAGATATCCTAATGGTTCCATTGTTGTAAAATCTAAAACAACTAGCATGCTAACCTACAGTTGCAGATGTTTAATTTACTGTAAGTTTAGTGGGTTGCAAAGTACACACAATTTTGCAATTTCCTCCATAAATTGTAAATTGAAACAAAGTATTACAAGGGAATTCCAGAATATTACAGTGACTGTGTTACTCCACTTGTTTGTACACCAAGGACGTACCAAGAGTATTGACTCAGGTTATCATGCAAAACTTAAGTACTTTGCCTTAGAAAAGTGGTGTTTTTAAGTGCTCTGAGTACCATTCTTTATCTGTTTTTCATCTGTCATTTCCATCTTATGCATGATAGTTCAATTAGTAGCCTCATTATGTTCTTCTTTAGTGTGTGGTCTCTTCTCTCTTCCCAGCATTTACAGAGTATCTGCTGCAACCTCCACTTAAAATACCTCCTGTGTATACTTTGTAAGTTCCCATTTGTGTGGCTTCTCAATTTACCTGATCCTAAATATTCTCTTCTTCCCAGTGTGTGTGTTTTAATTATTTCTTACATTTATTTTGCCAACAAACTCTTGAGATTTTTAAATCTCAGCTGGTTCTTCAATAATATTTGAGCAATTTAACCATTAATGTTGAATTATTTTAAATGTGCATATTTGTGGTTAAGCAGCTCATGTTTTGGAAAACAGAATTCTCCACAGATTACATTTTTCTTATAGAATATAAAATACTTTGATCTTCTGTGCTGACTGAAAGCCTTAATATAAGAGCTGAAATGTTCAAAAGGCAATGTGGGACCTTTCTGCCACCTCCCTCATTGTCTCCATTTGTAACAACAACATAATTTTCTATAGTTCCCTGTTCTAGTCAACAGATTGTGTTTTTTTTTCCTTAAACTTTCTCCACACAGTCATGACTGAATTTTACCATTTATTGGCAAACACTGATTGTTTCTTTTAACTGTGTATCACCCTAAGGCAAAGAGAGAGGTATTCAGATTTGTGCTATTGTGTAATTTTCTGGATTACTGCAGGTTGTTTGAGATGTTGTTCGAGATGATTTCTGCTGTGCCTCATTCCTTATTGCAATATGTTGTTTTTTTCCCAACAGGAAGGCAGAATAGATTTATTAATTTTTATTGAAATTGTATATGCAATTACAAAAGGGGATCTCAGTAAATATTAAGATGTAGGCATTTAGTTCTTTCTGCTGTGCTGTTTAAATGTTATCATGGCCTTTGCTGAAATGCTGAAAAACAGTTTCTCTCTAGATGACTGTTATGTAAACTCAATACATTTGAAAAATATCACTTGGATTCTCAGTTTGCTAAGGATTAGAATTACTTCTAAAAAACTGCTGAAATGGTTGTAAGTTGAATTCTTGCACTGGTTTTTGTTCATCTGCATGGCTTCCATGGCATGGCTTTCTTGGTTTCTACACTCCCTTCCCCACCTCAACTTCTTCTTCATCCTGAATAAAGTGAAATTGAATTTTATTTGACTGAAATGTGACTGGTATTTGTTTTCCTTATATGCTACTTTTAAAGTAATATCATTACTCAGAATTTTGTAGGACAAGTCAAATCCTGTCTCTGAGAACTAATGTTCAAACTTCTGTTGTATCCATCTCAGCAAAAGCAGAATTACAGATTTTAGAATTTACCTTTGGTTTATTATGAAGACAAGTTTTTAGTAACTGGATTAACACGTATAAGCTTCTTTTAACATTGTTTTATTGTTGTTTTTCTTCTGTTGCTGTATTTTAAAAAACATAGATGATGTTGCCAGATTATAGAATCATAGACTGGTTTGTGTTGGAAAGGACCTTACAAATCACCTGTTTCCAACTCCTCTGCCGTGGGAAGGGACATTGTCACTAAGCGAGGTTGCGTACAGCCGCATCCAACCTGACCTTAAACTCCAGGGATAGGGCATCCACAACTACTCTGGCCAACTTGTTCCAGTGCCTCACCACCCTCACAGGAGAGAATTTCTTCCTGGTACATAATCTATACCTACCCGCCTTCAGTTTGAAGCTGTTCCCCCTTGTCCTGCCACCACATGCCCTTGTAAATAGTCCCTCTCAAGCTGTATTACAGCCCCCTTTAGGTACTGAAAGGCTGCTAGAAGGTCTCCCTGGAGCCTTTTCACTTTCTGGCTGAACCTCCACCACTCAGTCTTCATAGGATAGCTGCTCCAGCCTTCAGACCATCCTCCTGGCCTTCCTCTGGACCATCTCCAACAGGACTGCTCTTCAGCTGGGTTCCACGGAGCTGGATGCAGCACTCCAGGTGGGGTCTCACCAGGGTAGAATAAGGGACAGAATCACTTTCCTCAACCTGCTGGCCACGCTGCTTTTGCTGCAGCCCAGGGCACAGCTGGCTTTCTGAGCTCAAGTGCACATCACTGTCTCCTGTCCACTTCTTTTCCAGCAGAATCTTCAAGTCCTCAGATGCACTCTCAATACGTTCTCCTCTCGGCATATAATGTGTGTGAGAAAACCAAATCCTTATGTAATCCTCTTTATTTTTCTTTTCCTACATAAAGATTCTGTATGCATGCCATTAGCTGCTTATTATCTTTAGCATTTCACAAAATTATTCTTACAAGTGGATTTAGGAATTTGGTCAGTATGTGGAAGTACATCTGTCCTTCACCTAGGAGCCCAAGCTTTATTTGATCTATGCAAGTATGATCTTGGTAACAATTTTTGGTTTTGTGACTGCAAGAATCTAAAGCTCACAAATAGCACACATGATTTTTATAGTCTTTGTCTTCAGGGCAAATCGGGAACAAAAATTCTAAATATGTTTTAAATACTTAAAGGGAGGAGTTAATTTGTTATACATCTCCTCCTACAAAGAGTAAAAGAATGTCTATGTAATTTATTAACTCATCATCATCAGATCAATACATCAAGGTCTTGAAAGAAATATGACTGCTGGAACAGACATGATGAGCTAGGACACTAATAGGATAAAGGAAAAAAGTTGAGGCATTTTTGCTGGATGTCCCCAAGTTTTTTGGTTTCTGTTTGTTTTATTTTTGGGGGGTTGGTTTGTGTTTTTTTAAGGCTTTTTTTGGTTTTGGTTTTCATTCCTAGTTGCATCAAGCAGATTCAGAACTACATGCAGAATGTCTTGGTAACTTCCTTCATAAATGTTTTTCATTGTTTGTTGAGAAGTGTGAAAGAAAAGCACTCTCATGCTGATGGGTCCTGCAAAATGGTAACTGCTTCAGTATCTGCAAAGCTTGTGCTCCAACAAAGCCAGTCTCCCACATTCATGGTACCAATGTACTATTCCTGTAGACAGTGTGAACTTGACTCAAGATATGAAACCTCTATGAATTTAAACCATTTTTTGGAAGTTTCCAAGGAGCTCAGAACTGAATCAAGTAGTTCAAGAGTTTGGGAATTTCATGTATTTTCATCTATTTAATTTGCTGCCCAAGAAAGAGTATTTTTATTGATGCTCTTTTGTATGGCTGAAACTTCTTAAGTGAAACTCCAATATTTACAGATTTTTGTGACAAAAAGTGTTTTTGAATTATTTTTTGAGCAGTAGTAATTAGGCCTATTTAGCAGGATGAGGGACTTAACTGTGACATCAAGGCCTCTACAGGAGGGTAGAGATAACATATTGGAAACGTGGATGATATTCTGTTTTATTCTGTGCCTTCTGTCGTCCTCCCTTGGCTGCTTCTCAATCAGCAAGTGGCACTTGTGCCCTGTACCTCATCCCAGGAAGCACTGTTCCCTCAGTGCGCAGTACTGCCATTCACTCGTCTGGACACAGTGTTATAGGTCAGTGTCCTACCCTTACAGGAAAAATATTAAAGCATTATAAGAACAGGCTTCTACTGCTTTTTCCAATAAGGATAAGTCAAATGTTTCACTCTTTTGTCCTGAACAATTAGTTTTTCTCTACTGCTGGAAAAAAAACTGGTCTGTGTTATTTAGTGTGTGAAATGGCCAACATTTTTTATGGGCAGTGAAAAGTCAGGTTGTGTTTTTCACAGGACTAGGCTGTGAGAGCTATCACCTGGCTGAATAAACAAAAGCATTACTCAAGCTGAAAAACTAGTAGAACTCTTTTTTTCCTCCTGTGCTACACAGAAATTGCTATTTTATGCTGACAGTAACAACTATTGATATATTGATATTTATATATTGATATAATATTTCCTCTAAGAAAAAAGGTATTTTAATGTATTTAAATGCAGGAGAATCTCAGTACATCTTTTGAGCTTAATTACTGGTGTTAACATGCTGTTCTTCTAAAATGCTCTCCTTACCAGTGTTACTGAGTTAGCTGATCAAGTGTAAGTGACTACCACAAATTTTATGTGGGTATGATTGCCTTTATTTTTTTGTTAATTTTGTCAGGAATGTTTGATCCAATGAAGAACTGACTGTGCCATCAGGAATGCTGATATCTTTAGTGGATTGATTTTTAGTTGGGCAGGGAAGGAAAATCACTGGAAATCTTCTATAAGGATAGTCTTCACTGCTCTCTAATCCATGAAAAACTACTGCTTAATGACAATGAAATGCAAAGTGCAAAAACTAAGGTCTATTAATGACTTAGAGAAATTTAAGGTGTAGTTTATCACAGGCACCTGTGAATGGTCTTTCACCTCCTGTGGCATTGAATGATGAGAACATTTGTTAAATGCCTGTGTTTGAGAAATATTATTATAAGGCATTTATACAAAAACTCATGCAAGATACAAAAAGAAGATATGCAAGAGTCTCCAATAATTAATCTTTTGTAAGTATTATTAGAACATCAAAGGGCTTGGTCTGTCCAAACTACAGTGAGCTGCTTCTATGAAGTGTAATAGGCTTATCCTATCTTTCAGCAGTATTTCTCAGGGCAAAAATATAAAATTGCCTAGCACCCTAGAAAAACCCCCTAACTTGTCAATTTTAAGGTATTACTGTTTCATATGTTATATGATATGAATGTAAATGCTAAATTAAAAACAAAAAAATCTAAAGAAAATATCAGTTGGACAGCAATGCTACATTCTTCTGAAAATGCCTAGTTCCCATAGCTGTCAAAAAATAACTCACAGACAGAACTGAGATGAGAAATATGGGCACAATATTTTAAATGTATGACTGAAAAAGTAAACTTCAAAACCAACTCTTTCAAATTCTCTTAATCCATACTTCTCCAGTAAATAGAAACCCCCCTATCATTTCTGTAAATGATCTTTAAAAAGGCACCTTTTGCTAATCAACAGGAGGCTGTCTTATGAGTAAGCCACATTTTGTAGCTGCAATCATGTTTTTTCTTTAAAACAGGTTGCACTCTCTCAGGTTTAATGACCTTGACAACAGCAAAGACAAAATGGGTATTTTCTGTCTGTGCCTCAAATAAAATGGTAATGATTGCTTCCCCCTTGTCTGGATTCTGATCCTAATACAGTTCCAAAATTAAGTATCTGACAGCTTTGACATCCTGCCTAGATCCTAGTCAAAAAAGCACAATTAGGGGGGGTTGAACAGTTGAAGAATATGAGTTAAGGAAGAAAAATGTGTACAGAACCTAAACAGGCTAATTTCGCATTTCAATGTCAAATCGCATTAAGGGTGAAGTCCCTTGTTGATATTTTCTCATTCATATGTTTGTGAAACAAAAATTGTTCCAAGAATGCTTTCTAAGATGTGTGGATTATGCTTTTTTCAATGGTAAACCTTACAGCTCTGTCTTTGTTTAGAGAACTTAGAAAATTTATAACTAAAGCAGAGAGACAAGTCTCCTTTAATTTCAAAAACAAATTTTAATTAAGATATGATAAATGGAAGGATAACAGTTCCTAGCTATGAGATAGATATATATAAATATATATTCAAGAGGAAAACAAAACAACCAGGACTGAACAAATAAAACCCCTGAACCAAACCCCCCCACCCCCAAGTCTGTCCCCATCGGGCACAGCCGGTATTTACGGGCAGCAGGCGATGAGATGAGTGACCGATGCTGGGGTGCCCCCGGAGGGTTGGTGGATGGGAAGAAAGGCTTTTGTGTTTCCCTCCTAAAAGCTGTCCAAACCACTCTGTGGGGTCGGTGGGGAGAAAGCCGCTCAGGAAGGGCAAAGGGCTGGAGTCCTCTTTCCCTCGGCTTGTGGTCTGCTGGCCTCTGGGCTGGAGCCTCCGATGTAAAGATCCCTCACGTCTGGGCTGGGGTCCCTCAGGAAAGCCTGATGTTAGGGCCCCTGGCTAAGTGATGTCGTCTCTCTCTTGGGCAAAAGTTAAAAATCCAAAAGGCTCCGTAAATCCGCGGATGGGAAAAAGAAAACAGGAGAAAAAAGCAAGGAAAGAAACAAAAAAAAAATACTCAGGCAGAGGTTTCTCACTGAGCTGTCTCTCCACTGCCAACTGCAAAACCAGAGTGTCCGCTTTCCCCCTCAGTAAATCACCCGTCCCTTGCTCCCCTTTGTTAGAGGCAAATGGACGAAGATAGACCTATTCTCCCCTCATTCTGGTGGTGAAGAAAGAAAAATTCCATTAGATTCTGAAACTATGACAAGGTCAAAGTATATTTTTACAAAAACCTACTGAAATTATCCAGCATATATTAATAGCTTGCTACGCTATTGTAGTATTGCATCAAAGACCGTGGGAGAAATTAAGTTTTCCAAAAACACACAGGGAAAGCAGGATTCTCATTGTCCAAGAAGGGAGTATTTGTTTTCTCTACTGCTATTATATTAATATGACACATTGAATTCTTGATTGTAAGATTCAGCATAGACTCACAGAATCATTTAGGTTAGAAAAGACCTCCCAGGTCATTGAACCCAAGCTTTGACTGATCACCACCTTGTCAACCAGTGCCGGTCAGTCTTTGGAACACTCCCAGGCATGATGACTCAACCAACTCACTGGGCAGCCTGTTCCTGAACCTCCCTTGGTGTAGCTTGAGGCTGGATATATGTCTTGCAGAATATAATACTGTCACCATCATGGCTAGACTTCGGGAACGAAGATTTGAGAGGGTTTTACCCACGCTTGCTGCAAGCGCGCTGATGGCTGATAAGGCCAATGCGAGATAGGCAAGTCCAGTTGCAAAAGGCACAGCAGAAAGTCTCTGTAGGTGGCACTGTCAAGGCACGGTTCTTTCGGCGTTGTCTTATCTCCTCCAGGCTGATTTTGTGTGCGGTTTCATAGGAGACAGCAGCGTTATAGATTATGTGTCTCCGTGTCTCTCCCAATTGGAGGCCATAATACTGTATTAAGTGATAGAATACATTTATGATAATTTTCATTATCTTTTTAGTGACATTAAGCATCAGTAATATTTGTGAAGGAAAATGATTCCAGCTGCTTTTGTAAGTTTGAACTTTTATACTGATAACAAGTTATAAAAATGAATGCAAAACTATACTGTGAATTTTACTATATAAAGAGTTGGATTAATAGCAATAATTCTGAAGTTCCCTCTGTATCTCTCTTAAGATCAAACATGAAAAAGATGCTCCATCTCATTAATAAATTGTGACACTCTAACGGTAATGCAGTGGCTGCAAGAAATCTCTGAGAACTCTGTCCACAATGGTCCAGTAAAAACCCAAAAATTCAGTAAAACTGAGTAACTCAAGTTTGTATTTTAAAGAATATTGTATAAAAGCATAGATATCAATTATGTTACATAATTCTGCTTTCTATGTTCAGTGAACAAAACCTAACCGATTTAATAGGACTTTCAGGCTTTATGAAGGTAGTGTGGGATAAATGCTTACCTGTATAACTGGAAATTAACTAATTAGATGGAAATACAGGATTTTTTTCTTCTAGATCTTTTAAGTTCAAGAAAAAAGTGACTGAAATACTCAGCAACCAGAGATAACTGATGATAAATTCAAATAAGGCCTTGCTATCTTCCTTCAGTTCTACAATAAAAATTAATATGAAGCTACACTCTCTAGACAGAAGCATATACAAATCACATCAGCCAGAGATCAAAAAAGTTTTTTTGAAAGCTTTTAAAATAGTATTATATTTATTAAGTGTAATTGCAATGCACTGAGTGATCATTACTCTTCATATTTTATATCCTTTTATTTTTTGGGTTTTAGAACACTGCTCTGAATGGCATGATGGCATGTGAAAGTAATGTAAGAAATGTATTGAATTCTTAGATGGGTTAGTGAGCACCCATGGGCTGCTGCTCTATGAAAGGCTCTTCTGACCTTACAGTGAGAGCTGAAACAGGATGTATCAGGTGAAATATCTGATATTAATCTACTGTACCCGCCCCAGCTCGTGTTGCAGGCGTGGCTGCAGTGCCTCGTTTGTGTCATTCAGTGGCAGAGAGGAAAAGGCGAGGTCTTCCCCTGGTGCTCTGACCCACATGGGCTTCCAGGATTGCTCAACAACCTGACATTATTGCTTTTCTACTTTTCTGTTTGCTGTTTTTTTTCCTTTGATGTTAATCTGAAATGGACAGTGGGTGTTGGCCAAATGGTGTAAGTCGCCACCTCTGGAGCTGGCTCCTCCTCTGAGGACGCCGGTTCGAATCCTGGAGGAACTCTCTGTCACCATCCGAGCGTGCTCAGCCGTGGCAAGATGAACCTCAGGAGTAAAGAGGGTGGGGCCAGTTCCACGCACACTGTGCCTCACCTAAAAAATCCATTGCGCAGGCTTATCCCAAAATCTTCATTCACGAACTCTAGCCAACAACAGCAACAAATCTACTGTAACACAGCTAAAGGACAAGAGCATGCATTCTCATCAGCACTAGTAATAAAGTCTTTCTGTTTGTGCTGGTTTAGAGTTAAACCACTATGAGAAATGAATCCTACTCAGAATGGAATTGCAAGTCAAAATAACAATTTACTAAAAGATCATAAAAAGACACTGAAACAGAAAAGGAAATTTGTTTGTGCCACGAAAAACACCAGATGTACAGCCCAACACAGTGGGGCACAAGCAGAGTGGAGCTCACCAACTCTGTGCTGAGCACCACATGGCCCGCCCTGAGTTCAAAGTAAAAAGAAAACAAGGTACCTGCTGGTGAAAGCGATGGTTGCAATCTGGTGGCAGTCTCAGTCTGCTCGCGGCTCTGGTCCTCCTCTGGATCTGAAGAGAGCTCCCAGGCCCAAACCCCAGTTTATATCCACTTAGGCTCCGCTCAGTCCCTTCCCCAGGGTGGAGACTTAAACAATGGGTGATTTACTCTGTGAGGTAAACAATGGCATATTTTTGGCATCCCTGATGCCCCATTAGCAGACATGACCCCTCAGGTGGGTGTGGAGGCAGGAGAACTTCCTTATCTCACAGAAGTTCCTAAACATCTATCCTGTAGCCTGAGGGGTGGAGTGTGCCTTAAACAATAGCTGCTAATAAGCCATTGTGAGCAGTTTGTGGGTAAAAATGGCATAGGGGGTTTAGAATACACACCCACACAGTGACAAACTGACCCTGGCTGCTAAAACCAGGACACTGTTTCAAGAAGGATCTAAGGTACATTAGATTCAGAGATTGCTGTTTGGAGCTCCTGAGCATAAGCTTGTGATGGAAGTCAGTTTGTAATTGTTTCCTAATGTCCAAAATGACAAAATGTTCAAGGTAGTGAAAGGAAAATTATCCAAGTTGTCCGTGCATTGAAAACTTTGAAAACTCTATTCCAACTACAGTGGATATTGTGGTACTTCAACAAGTGAAGTAAAGTATGCTTTATACGGTTTAAACATGTCTTGAGAAAGAGTTTGATAAGGGTTTTAGGACTTTAGACTTCAAATTGCAATAAGTATTTTTGAAGAACATTTGAAGGAATTCTTGTAGTGCAAGATGTAAAGAAACCACAGCCAAAAGTAATGCAGTTCCACTAATGTACTTTTCCTTAATTGCCTTTTTTTTGGCAACATTTTTGACAGCTGGCTACCAAAATCCCATTGTAGTCATATCTTGTTATGCAAAACAATAAAAAATTCTTATGAAATTCTTAGTCCCACATTAAATTCTTATGATTTTGCAGACAGTTAAGTCCTTGAAATTTTATCCAAAATGAAGTGTTCCCTAGAGAATTCTATTTTCCCAGAAAAACCGCCAACAACTAATGAAATTACAGAGTGATTGTATCATGTGTTATCAAAGTAGATTTTGGTTCTGTATTATAACTGCAGACAGTCAAGTGTTTGCTAATAATGAAAGGGACGATTTGGTCTAAAAACACCTATAATCATGCTAGGGTGAATTCTGCAATTTTGAAATTAAAAAGTCCTTTCCCTTAGAAAATAAGGAACACCACCTAATGCAATAGCTTGTCTTAGAGCAGATAATTTTAAGATGTTTCTCAGACTTATTCACTTTCATGTGTTTCTCTCGATTCTACTGAACATAAGTTTTCTTTTAATTATTTCTATTATATAGCAGGAAAAATAGAAGTATCTATTGTGAACCTCCAGATTAATTTTTTTTTTTTAATTTTTTAACCAGCTCTTTCTCTCAGTGTCTCCAGTGCCCTTACATAGCTTTATCTGAGTAGAAGTTGTAAACATACTTCAGGAATTTAGCATATCTATTAGGCCACTCTCTTCCAAGCAGTTACAGTTAGTAGACAGAAACGGTTACTGAATCAAACTCATTCCAGTAGAAGCATTTGTGTTACTACAACTACCTTCCCCTTGCACCATCACAACCCCTCCCCCTGCAAAGACTTTTAATTAAACTAATAGTTCAGCATACCCAGTAATTGGGCTTCTTGAATTGGAAAGCTTGTTTCACCAAATGTAAATTTTGAAAGAAATGTGTTGAAATAACACTTAAGTTACCATGTTAACTTTGAAGACTTAAAGGGATGGAAACTCAGACATACAACACTCATTGAATGCAAAACCTCAAAGGACCATAGAAGTAAAGCAGCAGAAACCAATTTCTTATTTGTATACTGAATCATTTGGCAGGTCATCTTACCTAAATATCATATGTTTTAAAACAAAAGGATACTCACTAATTCCTGTAGCTGACACTCATAGTCCCAGAATATCTTACCAAGCTGGTACAAATGAGGACATAGAAATGTTATCAAGGTCAGTGAGATAATGCCACTGATCATCTCTGGCAGGCGTGGCTGCAGTGCCACATTTGTGTTATTCAGTGGCAGAGAGGATAAGGCGAGGTCTTCCCCTGGTGCTCTGACCCACATGGGCTCCCAGGATTGCTCAACAACCTGACATTATTGCTTTTCTGCTTTTCTGTTTGTTGGTTTTTTGCTTTTTTTCCTTAATGTTTTACACTTGAGAGGCGGCGGGCGTTGGCCGAGTGGCGTAGGCCTCAGCCTGTGGAGCCGGCTCCTCCTCTGAAGACGCCGGTTTGAATCCTGGAGGAACTCACTGTCGCTGTCCGAGCGTGCTCGGCCTTGGCAAGATGAACCTCAGGAGTAAAGGGGGTGGGGCCAGTTCTGCGCACACTGTGCCTCACCTAAAAAATCCATTGCACAGGCTTATCCCAAGATCTTCGTTCGCGAAGTCCAGCCAACAACAGTGAGATAACTGAGAAGTAAACACCATACCTCAGAAACAAGATGAATGCGCTATAATCACACAAACTTAAACACAAAGTACTAACCAGCAATCAGAGAAGTGTTCCCACAAAAGCAGATAAACAGAAATTCAGTTGAGCATGACCTTGGCCCAGTTGTTGCTGGCATAATAAAATTGTTTAATTTGAATGATCTTTGCTATTACACCAAAATAAACATAAGAACTAACATCTGAACACAAACATAAACATCAGCCCTCGCTGTAATGTTTACCAACAGTACACTGTCCCCTGTCCCTTCATCCGGGATGCTAATACTGCGCACTAAATTGACAAGCTGCAAACATCAGTACTTTAGAGTTATGTGTTTTTAATATAAAAGATGATGCATTTAGTTTCTCATCTGACTATGTAGCTATTCTTAATGTTACCCTCCTTAGTTTGACAAGACCCTTTTGGTTTTCATGACTGGGTTTAAATTCTAGGATGACATTCCCGTGCCTCGATAAACGAGCCGTGTGAGAGCAGGACGTGCCAGAACCGATGGCCGCTGCCCCTCTCTGCAATTTCACTTCCCACCACTAGGCGGCGACGTCAGAGCATCCAAAATGCTAACAAGGCGCAAAAGAAGCAGAAGGTGTGTTCCAAATCCCGCATCACAGCTGTAGCACAACCTTTCCCTTATTTAAGTACCAATTTCCAGCTCCCTTTTCCTTTCGTGGAAGAGGCAGGCGTCAATGTATTCTGCCCTTACTGCCTGAGCATCCCTTTCAATCTAGGCTCCAGAACCAAAAATGCTTACAATGTTACTGCTTACTCAGAAAGGTTTTCTCTGAAAAATAAGACATTTCCTCCTCTCCAGCAATGTTGCAAATCATTATTGAGATCTCAATTCACAGTCACAGAAAAAGGAAGATTTAACAAAATTAAAAGTAGAACAAATTTTTGATTGTTGTTTTTCTTAGAAAATGAGGCTACTGTAGACTTTTAAATGCCATTCATCTTCTTCAGGGTAGGATTATTTAAGAAAAACACAGACAAACATATGAGAAGAATGATAATACTTGACACAGCGGAGCAGATTACCTGTGTGTGGCCATTCTGAGTTAAATTTTACCATAAATGCCTCATCTAAATATTTCTTGCTGAAATTTTACTTGGCAGAAATATAAATGTAAATTTTCTTTTGTCATGAGACAATCTTTTGGGATTTTTATTTATATCCAAAACTTTTCATGTAACTGAAATGTCTGACTTGCCTGCTTGTTGCCAATGTATTTTGCACAGCTGTTTTCCATGATTTTCCCCAAGGGAAACTGAGTTATGGACCAGGTGTGTTGCCCTCAGAACTGGGAGGAATTATGGTTCCAGTAGGTTGAGAGAGGCTAAAATTCCTTTGTTTCATCACTCCAGCTTAATATATGTTGTGTACCACAGGCCAAGATAGACACGGGTATAGATAATAAAATCAAAGTGAAACCATCTCTTCATTATGAGCCAGGAATATGCCCAGGTGGCGTAGAAGACCAGTGGCATCCTGGCTTGTATCAGAAATAGTGTGGCCAGGAGGACCAAGGAAGGGATCATCCCCTCTGCATTCAGCCCTGGTGAGGCCATACCTCAAAATCTGTGTTTGGTTTTGGGCTCCTCGCAACAAGAAAAACATTGGGGTGCTGGAGCACTCTCAGAGAAGGGCAATGGAGCTGGTGAAGGGTCTGGAGGACAAGTACTGTGAGAAGCAGTTGCGGGAGTGGCATTGTTTACCCTTGAGCAAAGGAGACTCAGGTGAGACCTTATGAGTCTCTACAACAACCTGAAATGAGGGTGTAGTCAGTTGGTGGTCAGACTCTTTTCATGAGTAACAAGCAGTAGGATGAGACAAAATGGCCTTAAGCTGCACCGTGAGAGTTTTAGATTAGATATTAGGAAGATTTTCTTCACAGAATGGGTGGTCAGGGCACAGTCTGCTCAGGGAAGTGCAACCATGCCTGGAGATGTTAAAAAGCTAGATGTTTAAAGAAGTGGAACCTTGAGATATGGTTTCGTGATGGACTTGGTAGTGTTAAGTTAATATTGGGAATTGGTGGTCTTAAGTGTTTTTTCAAACATAAGTGATTCTGTGATTAACTTCAGTAAGTCTTTCTTGTTGTAGTTAGACAGGGTAATTACAGATTAGAGGAGGGGATTGTCCCAGCCTGCTCTGCCCTGGTGCAACTTCACCTTGAATATTGTGGGCAGTTTTGTGTGCCACAATATAAGAAGGATATTAAGCTCGTAGAGTGTATCCAAAGGAGAAAAATGGTGAAGTGCCTTGAGGGGAAGCCACATGAGGAGTGACTGAAGGCACTTGGTGTGTTCAGGCTGGAGAAGAGAAGACTAAGAGGAGGCTTCACTGCAGTTACAATTTTCTTGTGAGGGAAAGAGGAGAGGCACGCACTGATCTCTTCTCTGTGGTGACCAGTGACAGGACCCGAGGGAATGGCCTGAGGCTGTGTCAGGGAAGGTTTAGGTTGGATACTTGAAAAAGGTTCTGCACCCAGAGGGTGGCTGGGCACTGGCCCAGGCTCCTCAGATAAGTGGTCACAGCACCAAATCTGATGGAGTTCAAAAAGCATTTGCATGATACTCTCAGGCTCAGGGTGCGACTCTTGGGGTTGATCCTGTGCAGGGCCAGGAGTTGGACTTGACCCTTACAACTCGGCATATTCTTTGATTCTGTGATTCTCTGAAAGCAAGATACAGGAAATTTCACTTTCCTTAAAATGCAGTCTTCACGGTAAATGAGTAATGATAACCATAGGAGACAGCATGCAATAATTCGGCCAGGATCTGATGGAAGAAGGGATTAAACTTGAAATGTACTCTAAAATGACCTTAGAGGTAGAAGAAAGTCCTTCGAACCAGGCAACAGGAGAGTCCTGTGGTTTTTTATACTAGGGAATATCAGCATTTTAACCAAAAGTGTCACAGTAGTTTGATTGTATGCGCCTATGTGCATGTGCTTATGACTATGTGTGACAGTTTATTACTAACCACAAATGTTCATTGTAAGACCAGAGCAATGCCAGCTATTTACAGCTGACTACTGTAATGATTGAAATAATTTTTTGTTTTGTTTTGTTTGGGTTTTTTGTTGTTGTTGTTGTTGTTGTTGTTGTTTTGTTTGTTTGTTTGTTTGTTTGGGTGGGTTTTTTGTTTTTTTTTTTAATTTGTGTTGACATGCTAGAAAATATCAATGTAAAAAAAGAATTATAATTGGAAATTGAGTGTTTGTTTTACATCTACTTTTCAAATAATACTGATTGTCAGTCTATAGCTTAGTTGCAGATTTTCTGTATTGCTTTCATGGTCAACACAAATAATAATTGCAACGGAACTGAAAATCTGCAGGCCATGGAAAAATGAAGCAAGTTCACAGGCTCTATTCACAGCTCCTCCAGTGCGTAAGAACCACTTCTGCTAACCATGATTTTCCTTTTAAAAAAATTGTTGAATCAAACCCATTGAAAGATTTTTGAGGATTATTGCAAATATGTGGACTTTGAATTTATAGCTCTAGCTATTTCTATATCTATAGCTCTAGCTCTTCAAGCTAGTTTGGCATCTGATAAAATACTTATATGTTCCTTTTTTTTTTTTTTTTTAATGTAGTTAAACACTCTAAAGGGTAACTGAATTATATAAAATGCACCACAAGGCTCACAGAGCCTTTATTATTCTATTGTAGAATCCCAATACCAGGAAGTCCTTAAAAGGGTTATTAAATCTTGTCAGCACTTAGTAATAAGGTATGTTTGCATTTCAACAAATATCTTTTGGCATTTCCAACAGTGTATCATGAAAGGAGTTTAAATATCATGAAAATTTATAGCAAGATTGGAATTTTATATAAGTCTCACTACTAAAAAGCTGGCCCAAGGGACGTTATGGAAATACGCAGCATTGCAAATACATGAGTAGTAGCTGCTCTACAGAAATAACGGAAAGGGGATCAAACCAAGGAACAAAGAAGGAAAATGCAAATCAGCACAAGAAATGTCATTTATTGGCAGAAATGTTTGTTAATGAAATACAAGCAACAAAAGAGTTATTGAGTTTTTAGAATTCACTCAATTAAAGTAAGTATAGCACATCATGATCTCTCTAAACACAGTATAAGAAGGAACAGAGAAAGTTACATTTAAGTGCTATAAAATTTTCTTATTTAAAATCTCTATACCAAAGTTGCCTTACTTCAGGCTGATTTTTAATTTTTTTTATTCTAATAAGTAAACTTCTACTCCTCCATGATGTGATGCAAGTATAGAGAAAAGAACACAGATAACAAAAAATGGGGAAGTAGTTCAAAAGTAGGAGAATATATTTGTTCTATTAAAAATAAAAAACACATCAAAACCAAAACCAAAAGAATGAAATATAAAATCCTGGAAAGAAAACTGATCATGCATAACAAAGACAGTGGCCAAATTATTTGACAAACAAACTCTTGCTGTCTGCTGTAGAATACCTAAAATTTATTATTCTCTTAAAAATCTGTTACATTATTCTACTCTGGAAATCAAATTTAATTTTGCAATTAAAGGGCAACATTTTGAGGATCAGTGGTTAATTTGTTTTAATCCAAAAAAAAGATACAAAAAAGGAAGCAAGAACATATTGAGAATTACTTTTTTACTTCACACAGTAATACCCCTAGGTAAAAACAGCTTTCTCATCTTTTGTGAAAGTGCCAAGAAACATGGTTAAATTCTAGGTGAATGATTATAATATCGAATGTAATGTGTAGGAAGAACAAGTCTTTGCCAGGCAACAAATGGATACCAGAAGTGAAAAAGATAATTTTCTTAGATATATGAATAAATTTTATCTCCAAGTGTTACGTGCAATGCTATTATTTCAGTAAATCTTCTCTTTCAGAGAGTCTGAATCTCCATGCTTAGAAAAAAACACCTCACATTTTGTGTTCAGTTCCAGGCCCCTCACAACAAGAAAGACATTGTAGTGGTGGAGTGCACCTGGAGAAGGGCAACAGAGCTGGTGAAGGGTCTGGGTCAAAATTCTTATGATGAGTGGCTGAGAGAGCTAGAGTTGTTTAGTCTGGAGAAAAAGAGGCTCAGGGGAATCCTTATGGCCCTCTACAACAGCCTGAAAGGAAGGTTGTAACAAATCAGGCATGGGTCTCCTCTTCTGAGTAACAAGCAAAAAGATGAGACAAAATGGCCTCAAGGTGCACCAGGGGAGGTTTAGATTGGATATTAGGAAATATTTCTTTGCGGGAGGTGTGGTCAAGGCACAGACTGCCCAGGGAAGTGGTTGAAGCACCATCCTATTTGATATTTAAAAGCCATGTAGGTGTGGTGCTTTGGTGTGGTGCCCAAAACTGCCCACAATATTCCAGGTGAGGCCGCCCCAGTGCAGAGCAGAGTGGGACAATCCCCTCCCTTGCCCAGCTGGTGATGCTGTGCCTGATGCCCCCCAGGACAGGGTTGGCCCTCCTGGCTGCCAGGGCTCTGCTGACTCAGATTCAACTGGTCATCGACTGGGACCCTGAGGTCCTTTTACATGTCTCTGCTTTCCAGCATCTCATTCCCCAGTCTGTACAAATATCCAGGGTTGTCCCATCCCAGGTGCAGAATCTCATAGATGTCATTCTTTTGATAGTACCATGTTCTTTTTCAACACCATTCATCTTTTACAAGGAGAGGAAAAGAGAAAAAGTGTAAATTTTATTGAAAGATCACAATATATCATAAAATGCCATTGTACTTTCACATATGGGTAATGCATTAATATTATCAGTTCATATTCAACATGAATATTTGAGAAATTTGCTGCATAGTCTTTATGTTCATGAGTGTCTCTGATAACCCCAAACTGTTCTCTGATTTAAACTACCCCTTTTCCAGTGATATTGACTAGAAGTTATGTCAAGAACATGTCAGCTATTTGAGGAGGTTCTAGTCAGGAAAATTTGTTTACTGTAGTAAAACATCTTTAGTTTAATTCAGCCACTTATAATAAAATGAAAAAGGGGGAGGAAAGGGAGGGGAAAATGAAAAGAAAAATAAAGATGAAAAAGAGAATAAGAATGTGTGTGTCTAACCTCTACCTTTTGGTGTAAATTCACTAGATTTCCTCCTTTCTCTCAAAACCACACACCTTTCCACTTATTAATATATCAAAATTCTACAGGAGTAAACACTGATACTGCAAGATCATTTCCTCCTCATTTATTTCTGTGGTTCTATCAGATAATACCTCAGCCTTTAGGAAATGGAGTATTCTTCAACTATTAAGAATGAAAATGCATTGTGCAAAGGAAGTTATGTGGTGAATAATTATTAATAACTGTTCTGGATATTTGCAGTACACCAAAATTTCAGAAATCAATCCCTGCTTTCTAGCTCCAGCTCTTACGTTCCTGTATAGAGGTTCTGCCTCCCAAGCAGCTGGAGACTAGGTTTAGATAGTTTAACTTTATGATGGAGCCAGGAGCAATTCAAAAGACAAACATCTCTCTTTCCCAGGACTGTCTCGTAAAAAGAGAATATACATGGAAAACAAAGAACTATCAGTTATCTCTTCCCAAATTGCTCTAGACACAGCACCAGTTTGGTCTCTGTGCATCTGAAGGATGAAGAGTGCCAATGAAACAAGCCCTTCTCGAAAACAAATTGCAGTTTTGGAATGAGATTTTCTCAGTTTGTCTCTATATATAGGCTCCCATCCCTGGTGATCTTTACTTCTGTCTTACTCACTTCTGAAGCAACAACTTGACCTGAATGAGGAAAATACATGACATCACTTGCCATTAGGAGGCATACTGCATGAATCACTTACTGTCTTGTTCTTAAGAAACATATGAACATCAAACTTGAAACTAACAAGAAATACATCCTGCCCTCAGGAACTCCAGGTTAAGGGCATCTGGAGAAAATTAATTTTCTGGTCACTTGAAGGTTATGCAACATAATACAGAAGCTAAGGAGATAAATATAGTACAGTTCTTCTGATTCCTTTCAGGACACAATGCTGCATCTCCAGTATTCAGTACTTAATAATGAAATAATCAATATAGCATTTACCTAACACTGTCTACAATGTTTTGTGGTTTGGTTTTTTCTTTTTTTTTTTTTTTTTTTCTTTTTTTGGTTTCTTTTCTTTAAAAAACAAACAAACAAAAAAAACCCCAAAACAAACAAACAAAAACCCAAACAAACAAACAAACAAAACCGAAAAGAAACCAAAACAAAACAGGTGGACATTTTAAAAGTATTTGACAGGTCACACCATACCTTAAGAATTTACTCTCTCGTAGCCTTATTTAGTATATTAGTATTTACTAATTAGTAATTAGTAATACTAATTAGTAAATGTATAGTATTTACAAACGATAAGCAGAAATGGTTTTGGATTAAGGATACTAATTTTTAGGTGTGCTTCATTAAGATGTATAACAGCTTCATCAAACAGACTGATTATGATTATCAGTGTTACAGTGAGAAAATTACTGAAAAGACATATATCCTCTCTAAGTAATAAAGGATGGTTCTGCATTTCCAGTTTCCCTGTCTCAGAGTCTAACTTTCAATATATTCAGAGAAAAGAAGTCTTGATATTTTTGGGTTTTGTTTGCTTTAAACTCAGTTCCAGCTGAGAGATATCACTTCTCAGAATCACACAAAATCACTCAGTATCGCTGAATCACAGAATGGGTAAGGTTGGGAGGGACCAAAGTGAGTCATTTGATCAAAAGTTCATGCTTGAGCAGCGTCCCCTAGACAATATTACTCAGGGTTGTGTCCAAATGGCTTTTGACTAGTTCCGGTGAAGAAGATTCCACAATCTCTCTAGGCAATCTGTTCCACTGCACAGTCACCTACACAGTAAAGTTCTTCCATATATTCTGGTGGAACTTCCTGTGCTTCAGTTTCTGCCCATTGCCTCTTGCCTTATTGTTTGGCATCACTGGCTGCATCAGAGAAGGCAATCAGTTTGGCTGAGCATGATTTCCCTTTGGTGAATTCTTAGCACTTCTCTTCTTGTCCACATGCTCACATGCTTGAATCAGACTGGAATGAGTTTTCCATCATCTTTCTCAGGATGGGGTTGACACTGACTGGCCCCAAGTTCCCTGGGTCCTCCTTCTTGGCTGTTTTGAAAATGTGGGGTGAGATTTGCTTTCTTCCTGTTCTTAGACACCTCTCCTGACTGCTATTACCTTTAAAAAATGATTTAGAGTGACAAGCAAATCACTTTTGATTTTGAAAAAAAGTTCCCCATGATTTTGTGAATGCATCACAACAGGCTCCATGAGCTTGTGGACGTCAAGTTTGACTAACTGATATCTAGCCTAGATCTCTTCCCTGGTCTCTTTGTTCAGGAATACCTGAGGGCTGACCTTGGAAGGGAAGACAGATGCAAAGAAGTCATTCAGTATCTCAGCCTTCTCTAAAATCTCTGTTACAAGGGTCCATGTTTCATAGAGTAGAAGGCCCAGACATCACATATTAAATACCGTTGGTAACTCAGAAAAACATGCAAGAGCATCTTCAAGAATATGTAGGCCTAAACTGAAAAAACTCTGAATATGATAAATATCTGGCAATCTAAACATGCTACATGATTCTCCAAGATGTATCTTAGTTTAAGATATTATCTTTAACATTTCAGATTATAGGGTTAACATTTTAGTTATACTACACTACATAGTAGTCTGGTTTCTCAAAATTTCTCCCATCTTCTTCTATAAAATAATAAACCTACCACCATTGTGAAAGAATTCACTATTCAATATCAAACAATCTGCTTTTCCATATTTCCAGCCCGCATTTGTAGACATAATTAGGTAAGTTGCCATTGCTACCTAAACTAAAATGAACTCCAAGTGTTTTGATGCTCACCAGTAAAGACTGGTTTTAAGTACAAGGTCCTTGGAAGTGCATGTTTTTCCACTGAGCCAAGCTACTCAGCTGTCTAATTTCCTTGCTAAGTGAATTCCTTGGATGTTACCTTATATAAGATTGTAAGGGTATATCGAGCAAGTGAGTGTTGCCAAATATAACAAGCCCTGAGAGACTAAATTCTAAAGACACTTCAGACACCTCACTGCACAGACCAAGTAAATATGACTACACCAGCTTGAAATGCTTCCTTCTTAACCCATTGAATGCATATAAGGCAACAATTGTGCTATTCTTTCCAGTACCCAGAAGAAAAGAAACTGAAGATGAATGCAAAATGGAAATGTTATTTTTATTTTTTTCTGTATAAAAAAATTACTTTGTATTCTCAAACCGGGTTATGGCGAATCTTATGTTACACTTCTGTTAAAATATTTTCTCTCCTTGAACTTTGAAGATTTTGCATAATCAGCTTTTGCATTTTTATGAAAACCATTTCCTCATTTTCTCTTCATTGGTCTCCACTGAGCTTTTTTAAATCCACAGACACAGAAGTCTTGTCTTCTCTTTTTCCTCATGTGGTGAAAGATAGGGAAACACTCTGCATTTTGTTTTTAACCACTGAAAGACTAAGGGAAAGAAATGAGATTCACAGTCATTTCCTTATTAAGTAGTGAGAACCTCTAACCAAGTCACAGAATCATAGAGACATAAAACCATAGAATAGCCTGGTTTGGAATGGGCTTTAAAGATGACCCAGTTCCAATTCCCCTGTCATAAGTAGGGATACTGTCCATTAGAGCAGGTTACTCTGTGCCCCATCCCATCTGGCCTTGGATACTGCCAGGGTGAGAGCAATCACAGCTTCTCCAGCCAATCAGTTCTAGTGACTCACCACCCTCACAGGAAAGAATTTCTTCCTAAAATCTAATCTAAAGCTACTTTCAGTTTAAATCTATTCTCCCTTGTCTCATCACTACATGCTTTTGCCAAAAGTCCCTCTTTGGGTTTCCTGTAGGCTCCATTTAGGTACTGAAAGGTCCTAAAAGATCCCTCTTGAGCCTTCTCTTCTCCAAGCTGAGCATCCATAACTATGTCAGTCTGCATTCTTAGGAGAGCCTCTCCAGGTCTTGAATCATCTTCCCAGTTCTCCTCTGGACTTGTGACAACAGGTCCGCATTCCTCCTGTATTGGGGGTCCCAGAACTGGATACAGCATTCCAGAGGGGTCTCACAAGAGTGCAATTGGTGGGCAGAATCACCTTCCTTGACTTGCTGTCCACATCGTTTTTGATGCAGACCAGGATGCAATTGGTTTTCTGGGCTGAGAATGCACGTTTCTGGCTCATGTCCTGCTTCTCACCCACCAGCACCCTGAAGTCCCACTCCTCACGGCTGCTCTTGATGCATTCTCATCCCAGCCTATCAGTGCTTCAGGTTGGTCCAATCTTTGTGCAGGACCTTGTCTTGGCCTTGAAACACTGTCAGTTGTATGTCAAAGTTGATGTATTGGTTGAAAAGTCTGGGCTGTTGAGAACAATATGCTAAGACAGAAGGTGCATCTTGAATGCCTGTCCAGTTTACTGCTGATTTATGTCAACAAGGACTGTTAGAAAAACCCATTTTCCTCTACTCGGTAGATGGCTGTTACTTTGCAAGGGTCAAAAAATTCAAGGGTGAAAATTTTAGATCATAGGTTCTGACCTGTTACCTGTTGTTTACCTGTTGGTAAACTATTCCAAACAAACTGTATGCATTGGGACAGGAGACGGAAAGTGACTGAGACAACCAAGTGGGAATCTCTTCAATGTCTTAGCTTAAGGGAGGGTGCTGAGAGGATGGAGATAGACTCTTCTCATTGGTGCCAATGAGACTTGGCAAAAAGCTGGCTTAGCCATCCTGCCTCTTGATTTTTAGCCTTCACCATGAAGAAGCTTGAAACTAATCCTGTTTAAAGGACTAGAGCCATGCCTAATTAGTGTCTTCATAAGAAAACTGAAACTATTAAGGATCAAAGAGAATAAGCACAAGTAACTCAATCACTGTAAGTGTAGAACAGAAAGTAACAGATGACTTTTCAAGATAACCAGTAAATATGTAACAATATCCATATGCCAAGAGTGGAAGCTTGGTATGAAGCAGGACAAGGAAGATTTTCCTCTCATTCCTGATAGAGTAACTTATCACTGGAATACTTTACCAAGAATTTACATTAACTCACTATTACAGTGATTCTGATTTTATTTTTAATTGGAGCATAACTTTTAGAAAAACAACCATGCTGGAATGCAAGAAAATCTGTGGTCTATGTTGTACAGGAAATTAGACCAGACATCTGCAGCAACAACTCTCTAGTCCATTATGCTATTCTGTAATGCACCTTTGTGTCAAACGTTCTTGGGGCTTATTTACATAGCATAACAAAATAATAAATGACAGCTTTTGAGAGACTTTGCACAAATGTTATTTCTTGGAATTCAGCACAATATGTGCTATGTTACATTTATTTAATTTGATTTGTTGCTAGAAGGAACATAGAGCAGATGACAAGGGGAATTACAGCCATATATCTAGCATCAAAAATCATAGTAATAACAGCAGACTCATAGGTTCGATGCCTGTACAGGCCATTCTTGTAGAAGTCGAATGCAATGACCATTATGGGTCACTTCCAACTCAGAATATTCTATGCAAAAAAAAAAGGAAACACACAGGAATTTAACAGAGGACAACTAGTAATAAAATACTAACTCATAAAATGTTAGATTTTATTTACTTTTAGAATTCCTACTCCACTGTCCTGCCTACCCTGCAGTCCCAGCTCCAAACAGAGACTCCTGTGTAAAATAATACTGACCTCCTTCAGAACAGCTTATCTGCCCGCACCGATAAACTTATGTTCTAAGAGAATAAAAACTAGAGAGGAGTTCAAAGGAACAGGCCTATTTATTTAAGAAACCAAATATCCAAGGGAAAAAAGCCCCAAACAATTCTAAGTCCCAAACAAGAATGAATTTTTTTTTCAGAATTTCTAGTGTAAACATTTGTTTTATCAAACCTATTCAGAGTAGAATATTACAGAGAAGAAATCTAATGTGAACCCAGTTTCTTAAAGCCCATAAAGAGTTACTTATTTTATTACAGCATTTTACATCCCCATCCAAGGCCAGTTTGGATGGGGCCCTGGGCAACCTGATATAGTGGGTGTCACCCTTGCTCATAACAAGACAGTTGAAACTCAGTGCTAAACTTTAAGGTACCTTCAAACCCAAGCCATGATATAATTCTATGATTTTAGGATCTTTTTCCTCTTTGATGTGAATTGCGTATCATCAATTTATTCTGTTGCTGCATCTTATGTACTCTAGCCTAGGGGGCAAATTAGCCAGATTTTCACCTCAGTTTTTAAGTAGCAATATACAAATACCTGAAAAACATGAGATACACTGTTTAATGTCACACTAATTTAGTGGGTCAATGTGTGTATAAAATATACAATTGCTTCTCTCTTCTAAGAAGTAGGACTTTTACTGTACAACAAGAACTGAAAAAAATAATTTTGGATTTCTCCACTGTGTTTTGCATTCAAATGCAAGGTATTCTATACCAGTGCAAATTTTCAGTAACAGTGACAAGATCAAGTGACAGAATGACATCTCTTGAGCTTAAAGGGTACAAAATGTTTTGTCAGAGCGTCCCTTTCCTGTGATGAGCTGCTGCTCTGCGCACCCACAGCTTTTTCTTCTGCAGTGTTACCACACATGCTCATTAGGAAACCTAAACTCACAGAGTGTTCTACCCCTGCAATTTGATGAAGCAGAGTGAATAAGGTTTGCACACCAAATTCCCTCTGGCCTTAATTTATTATATTCTTGCTGATCTGTGGGTGACTAAACAAATAGAATTTTAAATATCAAAGCCATTGAAATCCATATTTCACACAAGCAAACAGAGCCTTTGTAGACTCTCCTTGACAGCTGCTGCGCACAACACCTATTCAGAGTCACTCAGCCCTTGCAATAGATAACACTGTCATCACAGTAAGACAAGAGAACCTCTGTGCTGTATTGGCAGTGTGGCCTCCAGGTAGCAAGAGGCAAATATCCATGCCTCCTAGTTAATCTCCCAATTAAACAAAGAGGCTGGGAATTGGCTTGCAAAAGAACTAAAAAACATAAAAGAATGGACTAAAAAAAAAAAACAAAAAAAAACCAAAACCAAATGAACCAATCAACCAAAACCAACAACCCCTCACCCCAGCTCACAGCATGCAAAGTGAAATCAAGTAAGAGTAGCATATTCTGGCTCTCAAAATGCTCTGCATCTTTCCAAGAAAGAGAATTGGATATACAGGTTTGCTGACCAGCATCAGTCCTTAAAATCACTTCACATATTGCAAGACTATGCATGTCAAATTCATTGAAAGAGCAATACCCATCATGTTTCAATACAGTTAGAGGAGTGAAACAATAGCATCATGTTGTTTGATAGGAAATAGACTAACACTAAAAATGTGTCTTCATTGTGGAAAAGTCATTCCAAAGCATAATTTTGTTGGCAGATCATAAATCCATAAAATCTATAAAATGTGTCACAGGCTTTAGCACTGAAGAAAGAGGAAGCCTATAGGAGTTTTCCAACTGGTTCAATTTCTGAAGTGGATTTTTCCTGTTTAACATGACAGAAGACAATGATTTAAGTGATTTTGCCTGGGTTTCTACTAATTGGTCTTTTCATCTGCCATTACTTTATTTATCATCTCTTTCACTAAGACTTAGTTGCATCAACACAGAAATTTGCCAATTTTCCTTTAGAAAAATGCTCATTAAACTTTCCCTTTTAAAAAAAAAATCCTCAAGTCTTCCACTGCAAGGAGTTAGTCACATATTACAGTAAATAGTTCTTCAAAATAGTACGTGTTCCTTCTAAGAATAAAGAGTTTTCAACTACCCTCACTCACTCATTTCTATCTTAAAACCAAAGTATGCAAGCAAGACTGCAAAGAAAACTTAGTGAATGGGAAAAAGTTGTCAGCAGTAGCAGTCACACAGCTTTCACACAGAGAGAATGTGTTTTATACAGCCAGTTGTGTGCAGATATCAAAATCCTCCAGTTGCGACATATATTTTCAAGTTACTTCCTCTCAGGACTGTCTGTCTCCTCATGCCAATTCCAAAAATGCAGAATTAGGTGTTGTTTTACACTTTATTTTGTTTCAGCTTCTGAAAAATCAATCACTAAAAAATTACAATTATGTTCTTACATTTTGACTGAGGGTTTTTTCCCCCTATTCTGCTGACCAAGGGTTCTGAGACATGAACTCAGGCTGATTTTGTTGTGACAACTGCAGATGTCAATTTGTCAGACTGAACTCAGACAACACAGCCAGATGCACATGCTCCCATTCTGATTCTGATGTAGAAGCAGCAAGTTCTGACAGAGGAGCTGAGTGAGAAAATATATTCAGCTGGTTATGTACAGTGACCTTATTTCAGTGTCTATAATGAAATTTTGTCACTTTTAATCTCTTCAACTCGCAAATCAGAGGATAGCTGGATTCTACTCCATCTTCTGCACCATTAGATATGTTTACCAAGTTTCCCTCAGTTTCATTTACCAATAAATCATGCTTTTGCAGCCACAAGGGTGGCAATGGAATTATTCAGTAGCTACAAAGGTAGGAGTATGAGGAACAGAAAGGATATTTGGTCTGTGGAGTGTAGAATTTTGCTCTGAAAAGCCAAAAAAATCTTGAGCACTTGTATATATCCTTCTAGTATGAGCCCTTATAGGCAATCCTTCACTTCAACGTACAGCACTAAGACTGGAGCTAAACCATCTACCCTAGTGCCAAAGACCAAAAACAAAATGAAAATGTATATAACTTTAAAATAAGATTATACTGACAGAAAGGAAACAAACAAACAAACAAACCCCCCAAAAAACAACCCCCCCCCAAAAAAAACCACCCACCCAACCAAAAAAAAACCCAAAAAAACAAAAAAAAAACCCCAAACCAAAAGAACTGAACACCCCAAAAAAGAAAGCAAAAATCCACTCCCCTTGAACTAAATAACATGAAGATGATACAAAACTTGGAATGAATTTATGAGTTAGGAGGAAAAATGTTAGATTTCTAGTGGCTCTGACATTCTAAAAGGTAAAGAAATACCTGAAGATTTCTAAACAACAGTTAATTATTTTGAAAAAGAAATTAATTCAGCAATTTCACTAAAAAATCAGGAAGCAGGTAGTTGGACCTTGCATGCTAAGAAAACAAGAAGAAGTGTGCTGATATAGTTGTCACATTTGGGTCTGTCTAGAAACTATTTAGGAAGGAGAACTGCCAGCAGTCCATGATTCTGAATTTGCCAAAGAAGAAACAGAAAATCTCCCAAAACCCAAGTCTAAATCTAGCCCATCACATTTATTTAAATTCAAGGGAGCAATACAAACAATGACACAAACTGCTTCTAGTATTGACAGGGCTAAGTAAATGAAGTAGATCCTAGTATTCAATCTTGTCAACAACATGGCATAGTAGAGAAATTCAGAAGTCTTTAAAGTAAATGGAGATGGTCCATATATTTGCAAGCCTCTACAGACTCCCACAGGTCTCTTAATAATAATTAGTAGGTAATACTACTTTTCAGAAGTACAAACTTTTCCTATGATGTGCCAGAAAAAAGGACTTCACCATTCAAGGCAGTGATATTACTGGAAACATTGTCTTTAAGGATCTGGCAATTTTTAAAAACAATAAAGCATTCTGATGGATATGACTGTAAAAAGAAAACAAAACAGCACAAAACAAGCAAATGAAAACTCCCCACACAACCTCATCAAGTCCCACATATTCTAATGTCAACAAAGACGTACAGAGTCCCTGCTGAGCACATGCATATTCCATGTGTTTCAGAGAAGGTTGTAATCTGACAAGTGGAAAATTTCCTTCCTGACTTCCACACAGAGAGCAGCTAATTCACTAGTAACATGTTCCATGCTTGGTCATGTAAAGTAGCACATAACTTTAAGCCCACAAAGTGGATATTAAATCACTTTGCTCTAGAATGAGGCCATGTTCTCACTCACTCAAAAAAACCCCAAAAAACCCAAAAACAAACAAACAAACAAAAAAAACCCCACACCAAAATAAACCCCTATAAAACAAAAAATAACATGAAACCCCATGCCTTTCCAGGAAAGAAGCAAATGTCCAAGTGTCTAAGAATATGATACTATAAGCCCAATTACATTTTGTGGCTGAGTGAACACCAGTTTCTTCCTCAGGCACTTTGAAAGGAGGTTCTGCTCTGCTGAATCTTTGATTTTATGGCAATTTAGTTACTTAGAGAAGTTTTCTCCTTTCTCTGTTTTTATCCATGTGGGAACACTATCTGAAGCCAAGAATTTCAGGTTTCTAACTTCAACATCTTTGTGGAATTTGGCTGAAATCACACTAAAGGTTCAAAGATGGGTATAATTAATCTAGTCACATAAGTCTCATTTCCTTGGAAAAAATCAAATTGAAACCACTGCTCAGGTGTGCCTAGACCCACAGTTTGTGCCTAGTCCCATAACTAAACATGATTACTATTAAGAATATATTATATTTTGGAATGTTTTGAATTAGTATCTCTAAAAAATAAACTGCTAAAAGTACAGATGAGATTTTTAGCATCTACACTGTCCATAAATTCTAGCCATTTATCATCTGCATACATGCAATGAAATCCATCAATTATTCTTTGCAATGTTTTCTATTTGTCCCTGTGACATGGCCTCGTTGAGTAATTCCCAAATAAGATCTTGCTACCCTTGTCTCTTTGAATTTATCTTTACTGACATAAGTTATTGTCTAAGTTTAGAGAACTTAGGAAATCCTGAGCCGTCTCTCCCCCGCCAACTGCAAAACCAGAGTGTCCACTTCCCCCACATCCAGTGAATTACCAGTCCAGGTAACACCCTGCTCCTTTTTTAGAGGCAATGGATGAAGATATTCGCCTATTCACCCCTCATTCTGGTGGTAGGGGAAAGAAAAATTGCACTAGATTCTAAAACTATAACAGATATATCTGCCCTTTAAAATTAATTTGCTATTGTCATACTTCTTTTCTAAAATAAAAATATTAGATTTGTTGACACACACTCATGCCTGGGCAACTTTGCAAAACAAAAAGACACTAGGTTGTTATGTAGTGAAACCACAAATTGTTTCAGAAATGTAGTGTGGTGCCCTCTTTCTCAAAGTCATTTGCCACAGTATTCTGGTTTTTTGCCCCTAGAAGAAAATTGTTCATACTGCTACAAAGATACGTTATTAATAGCAATCATGTGCACTGTCATCTTAACAGTGCAATTAAAAAAAAGAAAACAAAACACCAATCCACAACAACATGGCTAAATTCTGTCCTGGTTCCCACCCAGATCAGATGGAGGGGAGGATGGCCAGGGCAATGTTATTTGATACCACGTTTTGCCATTACCAGAAGCAGTTAAAAGGGACTCTCTCTCACTTCAGAGAAGGAAGGATGTTCCTTTCTTGTGGAAAAAAGCATAGCAGGACAGAGAAACACTGGCCAATGTTCATTGCCTTGGAGCCTGAGGTGAGCATTTTTGCATGTGAATAATTATCTTTTCTTTTGTACACTTTCATTATTAAATTTGCTGTCATTATTTTTCGATTTCTTATCTCTTGCTGTTTCCAGTAAATTGTTCTTATCCCAGATGATGATTTTCCTGTTTGGCCATGCACAAGGAAAAGAGCAGAAGAGTGGGGAGGAGGAGCAAACAAGTGACAGTATGGTTTGGAAGTTCACAATAGGAGACCTAATTTGGGCAATACCATTTCTAAACCACAACAAATCCTTATTCTGTGATCTTCATCCTGAACAGCTATATAAAGAGGTCTTCCCAGTGGGCTAAGTGCATATGTTTTGAGGTTTTCTTTTTTTCAGTTCAAGAAAGTTGAAATTCCTAATGTCACCTAAAGTGGAGAAGAAAAAGAGAGTGATTTTCATGCAGTATAGGGTACATTTTAGTCTGGAAGATGAGGGAAAAGTTTTGTTGAAATAATGTTTTTAAATCTCTGTTGCATCTTCAGTTCAGATAGATTTAAACAACTTATATCTTCTGTATATGTGTAATACAGCGAAAACTAATACAATTTGGCAAGAGCTGACTGTCTGGCACAAGCAAGCAATCTACTTTAAAATTTACCTTTTTGAGACTGTCATATATGAGTGGAATGCTATATTTTCCCCTTCCCAAACATTAACTGACTTCTTGTTTCCTCCTGTCTGAATTTTAATTTCCTACAATTTGACCTTAAGTTGATTATAAAAACCCTGAATAAGAAAAAAGAGCTTACACAACTTCCTATCTATGCTATCAAAGGATTTTTCATTTCTCTGTGCCTCACATGTACAGGTCTTCTTTCATTTAATTATTGTAGTAGTCACAATAAGTCAGGCCAGTGTCTCAAAGAAGCCATTACTTCATCTTGCTTTTGGGGAAATATTTATTATCATATAGAAAGAAGTCTTTGTAAAAATACTTAATTCAAGTTGTCATGCAAAAAAGGCTATCCTCAGATTTTAAATTATGTTACATTTTAAGTGGCTATTCAACTGACACTTAATTTACCAATTCTCGCTCTACGACATTGGAAAAAGGTATATACAGATAAAAATAATACTGCCTCCAACTCCAATCCCTCAACTAGTTAATCTCATAGAAAACTTTATAGAGAGGTTATAACAGAAAAAAACAAACAAACAAACAAAACCAAACCCAAACAACAACAACAACAAAAAACCACAAAAAAATAAACCCAAACCAAAACAGAAGGAAAAGAAAAATCAAACAATCCATTCCACAACTGTAGTGTTTAGATAGTACTATATTGCTGTTGTTGGCTAGAGTTCATGAACGAAGATCTTGGGATAAGCCTGTGCAATGGATTTTTTAGGTGAGGCACAGTGTGCGCAGAACTGGCCCCACCCCCTTTACTCCTGAGGCTCATCTTGCCACGGCTGAGCACGCTCGGACGGTGACAGCGAGTTCCTCCAGGATTCGAACCGGCGTCCTCAGAGGAGGAGCCGGCTCCACAGGTGGGGGCCAACGCCCACCACCTCTCAAATGTAACATCGCAGATTAACATTAAGGAAAAAAAAAAACAACAAACAGAAAAGCAATAATGTCAGGTTGTTGATCAATCCTGGGAGCCCACGTGAGTCAGCGCACCAGGGGAAGACCTCGCCTTATCCTCTCTGCCACCAAATGACACAAACGTGGCACTGCAGCCACGCCTGCAACACAAGCTGGGGCAGGAGTACTATATTAATTCCTTGAAATATAGTATTTCTAAATATCTGCAGGATTTAAACTTACAATGTACCCAAACCTTGCTATGGCCTTCCAGTTTCAATTTGAGGATGAGACAAAGCATCCTAAAGAATATATATCCTCAAATTATGAGAAAAATTGCTTTCTCAGTAAAGTTAAAGGTCAAGTATGACTATATAGATAAGAACTTCTCCAAAGAAATTTCAGCCTTCATCCCCCTCAGTGAAGCATCTATTGATGAAAATTAATAGCCACAGTTAAAAAGAGTAGTAAAAAACCTCTTCAGTATCTTCTGTTAAACTTGCTTTTATTTTCTTGGGTCAAGAAGCCTCTTCGACATTTTACCCACACATGAATTACAGAGTTTCAAACACGTCACATTTACAAAAAGAGACACTAAGAGTAGAAAAATCTGTTCTCTGTATAAAAGGATTCAAGATATTCAGTAGTCAGAGAGTTCATGGGCACACAGAGGAGGTAGCCTGATCTGGTTTGGCAATATCAGATCACAACTGGATACAAGAAAAACAAACAAAAAGACAAACAAAAATAATAAAAGGGATATAGGGAAACAAATGTTTCAGGTAGAAGAAGGCATGACATGGAGGAGACTGACATAGTGAAATGGGGAGCAAGCTTTACGATTTCTGCATTGGCAGTGGGCACACCTTTGCAACACAACTATGGCAGTGAAATCACAGGTTCTTTGTTCATTACTGTTAACTGTTTTTCTCTACAGACTTAAGATCCATTAATGAAAGACAATTATAAATTCCTAATATTTTGCATTACATTCAGCAGCTCAATGAAAGAGTAAAATGTACCAGTCTTCTGCAAGGTGTTTGGTGCCATGCGTAATTATTTTCATGTTGTCTCTCAGGAGTTTCTCTTTTGTGTAAGCAAAAGTTTATTTGCTTTCTAATTGCCACTAAAACTAAGCTTATTATCTCTGATAAAGAAGCACATCACAAAATTATGCCTCTTTCCCACTGCATTGTAATCTTCTGAATCTGAAGACACTGGCAGCACAACTACCACCAAGAACACAATTTAGCCAGAAAAGTGTGTTATGGGGAAGTATCTAGCTCAGTTTTCAGAGATCAGAATAAGAAAAACCTTGCAGTTCATCGAGTCCTCATATTTTTTAATTAGGGGGAAGAAAATAAAACAAACAAACAAACAAACAAAAAACAAAAACAAAAAACTCAAACAAACATAAAAATCTGTAAGAGGCAGTACAAATATCTTCCTTTAAATAGATTCTGATTATTATAATATTTCACTCAAATATATACATCTGAATCAGACCAAAGTATATTCACAATCACGTCTCTTTCTATAACTGCTGCCTTCTTGAGAATTTAAAGGTGTTTTACAAACAACTTATTAACTCTCAAAATAATTTTTTATGTATGAAAAAATAACACTAATACGTCATGTCTCTGAAGTTCAAAATTTTGTTTTGTTGACATCATCTCTACTTTTGTGATAAAAATAAAAGAATTTTAATTTCCCAGTCCTTTATCTTAACCAGTTTTCTATCCTCCTTTTCTATAACCTTAAGGAGAAAAAAATAACAGAAATCAACTTGAAGAATAAAAAACCCAGACAATTATTTGGTGTTCAAATAGTTCCTATTGCAATCATATTTTTTGAATGAAAGTAAGGTATCAACTGCATTTTCTTCGTATAGTATTTCAGTTAATAAACCCATAAATTCTACAGATTATTTCTATCTTGATACTTCCTACACTCCTATTTCGCCTGGCAAGGTTTGGGTAGCTGCAGGGATGGCTCCTATGGTAAGATGCCAGAAGCTTCCTCCATGTCAGACACAGTGTCACCGGCTGCAAGAAGTACCCAGCAGCTGGCTGAGTGCTGCTGGTAGCACCTCTGTGACAGAATAGCTAGGAAAAGGTAAAGAAAGCTGTGCAAGAGCTCTGTGAGAAAAGTGAGAAAATGTGAGAGAAAGAACTCTGCTGACATCAAGGTCAGTGAAGAAGGAGAGGGAGGAGGTGTTCCAGGCACCTCTGCTGTCTGATTTGGAGAAATCATTATCCTGCAGCCCATGTATGGCTACAGTGAAGCAGATATCCACACAGAAGTATCCCATGCCTCAGCAGGTAGAGATGTCTTGAGAGAAGTTTCAGCCCGAGGAGAGCTCACACAGGTTTTCTGGCAAGACTTGTAAACCCTATGGGTGACCCACACTGGAGCAGCCTATTCTTGGAGGACTGCACACTGTGGAAGGGACCCACTCTGAAGCAGTTCATGAAGTGCTGCAGCCCACAGGAAGAAACAATGCTGAAGAGGATTGTGAAGGACTATCCTCTCAGAGGGATCTCAGGCTGCACCAAGTGAAGAGTGCAAGGAGTGAGGTGCAGCAGAGATGAAATGTTATTTTCAGACCACAGCCCACATTACACCCCTGCTGCTCAGGTTAAGGAGGAAGAAGAGTCAGGAGTGAAGACAAAGTTTGGGAAGATGGAGATCAGGATGGGAAGGAGGTATTTAGAGATATATTCTTATTTCTCACTGTACTTCTGCTATTGATTTGCAATAAATGAAATTAATTTTTCTAAGCCAAGTCCATTTTGCACATGATGGTAAATAGTAAGTTATCTCCTTGTCTTTATCTTGACCCACGATTTTTTTTCACCATGTTTTTTCCTCTGTTAACAAGGTAGGCTGGGTTTGAGTGGGAAAGAGTTAATTTCCTTCACAGTAGTTAGTATAGGTCTGTGTTTTGGGTTGAGCCTTGAAAAAGGCATGTTTTAATTACTGCTGAGCAACACTTACACAGAGTCAGGGCTTTTTCTGTTTCTCCCTGCACCGTTTGAAGAGGCTGTAGGGTCTGTAGTCCAAGCTAGTGTTCTTCTCCACCTGTATTCAACTTAATTTTAAAAGAAATTCAAGGTTAATATTTTATTAATATCTCATTTTATCTCCTCTATATCAAACTATAGCAAATGAAACTTGAATATTTAAGTGATTCACATAATGCTATTGTTACAATTTCAAAATCTTTCTTGGAATTTTTTGCTTTATATGTTTTTTTATCCCTTGCCAACACAATGGTTTGGGGGTTAGGAACCAGAAAGAAATGGCTTGTTGAAACCCAGTCCCCTCACTACCTGCTCCCGGAGCCAGCTAACTGTCTAAAGGCTAAACAAAGGGGTAGCTAATAGCTTTTCATTCCAACATGATGGCTGGGGAGAGGATTGGGAAAAGATGTTTTTTTGGGGGGAGAACTTCACTTTTTCCCTACCTTGGGAAGTGGTCAAGATGAGATTTCCCCATGCTCATTTTGCAAGTACCCTATACCTTTTTTTTCCATTTGTTTGAGTGCCCAGACACCACTTGTTGGGCTAGTTGCAGAACTGGGAGGGGGGTCCCAGCTTAGCCCCCTGACTCCTGTGCTGTTCTTGTGAGTCATCACCACCTGGATTTGCTACAGAATCATTGAGGGGCTGGTGCTATCTGTAGAGGAGTTCCCAACCTCCCACACCCCCATAAAGCTTTCAGACAAAATGCAGTGAGAGGATCCTTTCACTGAACATGGGAAAGGCTCCAGCTGGTCCCTGTGGCCACCATTCCCATAGGAGCTCTGGAACTGGGCCCTCCCTACCTGTGTCTCTGCCTTGTCAGAGCCTCCTGATAGGACTTCATTTGTTTGAAAGTTTTGGCTACGGTGTTGCTGATTGTTCTGTTTTGGATTTGGTTGTATTTGTATATATATATACACACACATGTATATATGTATACCTATATCTATATATATGCAAATATATATATATGCAAATATATATATGCATATATATATATATATATAAGTAAAGGACTGGTATTTCCCTTTTCTCATTTTGTGCCTGAAGCCTCTTAATTTTGAAATTTGAGGGAGGAGCTTTCCATCTTTCTATGCCAGGAAGGCTCCTGCTCCCTGTCTTGTAAAACTGAAGACAGTTATGAAATACACAGGCAATACACATAATCATCTTGATTTATTCCATAACCTCTCATAATCCTGAATACAAGATGATTTATGGGTTCTGTGTCCTCACCTTGGTATTAGATAGATTACAAAATCCTCCTCTTGTATTTTTCCTTCCAGCAACCCCTTATGTGCCTAGTTGTGCCTCTTGACATAAACCCTGAGTACTGGGTCGCTGCGCAAATTGAATAAGATATGATTTGTTTGTTACTTCATTCCCTCAGGTTATCTAAAAAAACAAAACTTTTCAAAGCTCATTAGCTAAAATGAAACAAGGCTCTTGGAGCACACTTTGAGAGAACTTCATTTTAAAGCATGTTAAGTAGTGGTCAGGCTTGTAAAATCACCTTGAATATGGAATAGTCATGCCAATATATATACTTTTGAGACATTAAGCTAAAGATAATTGCAATTCAAGTTGGAAAAGCATAAACAGATTATAAACTGAGTGTATTTTTAATTAAAATACCTGGAATATAAATGAATACACAAATTGAAGTTTATGTTTTAAGACCTCAGCTGGTGAGTCTTTAGAAAATAAAATATAGTTTTTATATTAAGAATAACTAAAATGGGAAAAAGGCAATAAAAAGCAGGTAGCATAGAAAGTGTAGATAATAGACCTAAATAGGGATTCGGTTTTTACTTGGAAGTATACAAGCACATCTTAATGCTCTCCATTCTAGCATCATTAGAGGGGGTCTTTACAACATAGCTATATATCTTTATATGCAGGTTAAAAACACTTTTTTTTTTTTTTAACTATCCTTCCAAATGGACACATTGTATCCTACTCCTCAGTAACATTAGTGGTAATGTCCAGATTCTTGCCCAGAACACATTTAGTGGATTTATCTTCAGGAAATGATCTGTTGAATCATTACTGCCACAGTATAGCATATGTATTCTACCTTACAGCTCAGAGACAAAAGGTGAGCTGTGAAAACATTCGTCAATGTCACATAATTATCCTCCTTCCAAGCACTTCAAGCATTCATTGTTTGTCCTCTGCTTCCAAATACTAGCTGCCACATAGATAGTGTCACTTTTCCTCCACTTGAAGAAAGTGGAGTGGCCAACTGGAAATGACTTTCTGACAGGATCATGTTTATAGCTTTAGCTGACTTACCAGCTCTGCAAAACTCAATACCCTCAAGCCCTCAAGCCTTAACTCTTAAACCTCTATGACAGGCCACATTTCTGACTCACTACATAAAAAAAAAGAAAAAAAAGGCAGAAATATTTATGAGAATAAAGTAATTAATTTAGGAGATTCACTGCTTGCATGAAAAACTAAACTAGATTTACACAGGATCTGCAATAGCTTGTACTGCAGTTGTTGGGCTTGTTCCACTGAAAGAAGGAAACATTTCTCTATATCTGTAGGAATAGCAATTTGATATGTAGAACTAAACAGTGTTAGTGTGTAAATGTGATCATAATAAAAATGGCTTTTAACTAAATTAACTTCACCGGATAAAGTTATAACAAACAACATTAGTTTTTGAAACAAAAGAGACAGAAAAATTATACAGAATGTTTATTTCAAGGAGAAGACCTGAAGCAGAAAAAAGGAAATTTTGAAGGGACATCAGAAATAAAAATCTTTATAGTAATTTAGCATTCTTGGAGGACTACTGTGCCCCTACTGTTAACCACTTTCATGGAGGCACCATATTAAATGTTTTTCATGGAAATACCATACTAAATGCTGTAATTAGCTTCACAATGTAATGCAACTAGTTACACAAAAACAAAGCCACGACCATTTCCACTGCTACAAGGCAAGGAAATGCCTTGGGAAAAAAACCAAAACAGATTTCATCTCTATGACTCATAAGAAGTCCTTTTTTCCCAGTAAGAAAATAATGTGTTTTCACCTCTCTTGCTCATGTCTGAATAACTGTGCCAGGTATTATTTTGATGGGTTTTCTGTCACTTTTTCTTAACCAATGACACAAAAATTTTCTCTTCATAAATGTATAAAGAAACAATTTTAGCCAGGGGGATGAGGTGGGGAACAAAAACTGAAAAACAAATCCCTGCCCTGAAAACAGAAGCTATTTCAGGTAAGCCACTATTATTCTGTAGGATTCCAAACCATCTTCCACATCTGTTACCAGGGAAACAGCTCTCATTCATTCTAAAACCCCACATCTTAAAAGCACATACTGGTAAATTTCCTCCTGCTGATGACAGGGAATACGACTCAGAATAAGTTATGCCATTTCCAAAGTTAAAGTAACAGAGAGAGAGGCTCCAAACCTACATAATAATTACCATCAAAAGCTCTGTAGAGTAGAAAAAAACAAAAATTCAGTATTTGTATGTCCATATAGACTAATGTTATGTATATGTTATAATGTCTGCTTCTTGCATGTCTTGTTTGACACCACATAACTCATTATTTCAATGTTATTTCTGCTACTAAGTGTAAAGGTAGAAGTGACAATATACCTGAAAACAAGCCATTCAATTTTAACATTCTTAGAAAACTAAAAAATCTTAAATGCATAAAGTTTTATTGAGGAACAATTGCATAAAGTTCCATGGCTTATTCTCATCTTTTGTGCTATAGAAACTGCAGGATCAGGTTAGTCTTCATTCCATTATTCTGAGTCATTCCAAATACCTTGAAGGAAAAGATCAGAGCAAAATCAGCACTTGGAACCAAAACTTATAACCCCTGGTCAATTCCTTCAAGGTTTTGCTTTGTTCCTGTCAGCCGGTTTCTCTAGCCTGTTGAGGTCCTGGAGGTCTGGATAGCAGCATGATCCTTGGGTTTATCAGCCACTCCTCCCAGTTTGGTGTCATCAGCACTCTGCTGAATCATTCTATGATTCTAAGCTCCTATAATTAAAGAGGATGTTAAACAAGATGTTAAACCTAGGTGGCTGGCACCAACTTATGGCAATTTCACGTGTGAGATAGAAGGATGAGGCAAATTTACACTCTATATTCATCGAAAAGAAACCACACCTGAGGCAAAATCTGCCTACAAAATTTAACTTTCAGTGACCACTCCTTGTCACTTGTGGTGAGAGATGAGAGAAAGGCAAGGACTGATCTCTCACTCTTGAGCCTTACCTTGTTTTGAGGTCTACTGTTTCAAATCAGTGCCTTACTTACACAAATCAGTGAATGCTCCACTTAGTGAAGAGCAAAATGTCATTAATAGACAGTTGTATAGTATATTTATAACACAGGAAATAAACTATATAGATATACATACACATTTATACAAAGCTCTTCCATCAGGACCAGCAGTAGCTGTTTTAGCTGATATTTATTTGCCCCATCAGAGACTTTAAACTGACTGCAATAGACGCACAAATGAAATACAGGTTTTTGGTAACACTTCCTGAGCACCTTGTGGTGACCGATTTCAACAAAGACAATGTTACAGCATTAATGTACTGAGCCTGGAGACATGCTCATTTACAAGTATTGAATGGCCAGGGGAAAAAAACAAGGAAAGGAAAAGGGAAAAAGGGGAAAGGAAAAGGGAAAAGGGAAAAGAATTTGAAGACTTTCGTCATAAAAAAACCCCCAAACCAAACCAAACCAACAAACAAAAAACCAAAACAAACAAACAAACAAACAAACCAAGAAAAACAAACAAACCCCCCAAAACCCCCAAACAAACAAACAAACAAAAAGAAAAAAAAACCCACAAAGAACAAATTTGCCATTACCTCTTTTAAAATGTACCCAATTTAGAATTGTATTAAAGTTTCCAGTGAACACAGAATCACTAAGGCTGGAAGATGATTTAAGATCATCTCATCCAACCATCAACTCAGGATCACCATAATCACCCCTAAACCATATCCCCAGGTACCACATCCAGACACCTCTTGAACACTTCTAGGGACAGTGAGTCCACCACATCCCCAGGCAAATTATTCCAATGTCTAACCACTCTTTCAGTGAATTTTTTTTCCTAAGATCTGAATCTCCCCTGGCACAATTCAAGGCCATTTCATTTTGTCCTTTCACTTGAGATATGGCAGAAGAGGTTGATCCCCATGTCAATACAGCCTTCTTTCAGGCTGTAGAGAGTTGTAGAGAGAAATTACGTCCCCCTTGGGCCTTCTTTTCCCCAGATTAAACCCCAGCTTCCTCAAGTGTTCTTCATAAAACTTCTGCTCTAGACCTTCACCAGTATTGTTACCCTTCTCTGGACACATTCCAGTGGCTCATATATGCCAAGTATTCAGTACTGGAAGTCCATACACAGCTGTGATGGTTCATAAACCAAATCTAAGCATGAGACGTTCTGCCATAACAAACCCTAAGATATATGTGTCCATTTACAGCATCCTCACTACATAAAATGCCACATCCTGCCTCTGACATTTGTGTGACTCCTATTCATCTCAGATTAGTCTATTTTGTGATGGAGAAGATATAGACTCAAATATTTGTGAATATATTAAGGAAGTGGTAGTCTGAAAACTCATCCTTGTCTGAGAAACATTGCACTAAACAAGGACAATATGAGTTCATAGTTTACCTGACCCTCACTCCAGACTATTCCTGCAGATACTAGCAAATAAATGACAGTGAATTTCCATTTCAAGCTTGCTACAATATATGTGACTAGAGTGTCATAAGGAGATGAAAAATGTGACAAATAATTATCTCAAACCCAGGTTTGTTTTTCATCTAAATTACTTTAGACTCCAGAACCAAGCCTCTCCAGGGTGGTCATCCTGGCTCCCCCCAGCTATGATTCAACAATACTGACCAAACTATTGACAGGAATCCTGCTAGGAGTTACCTAAGAACACCATCCTCAGTTAAAAATTTTATCTCATCTCTTATGAAGGTATACAAACTCAGTTTCCAGATGCAGCAGTTCCTCATCATTAGCCTACTAGGTTCTATCTTTTTATTTACTTTCCTTTATCTTCTACTAAAAGTACAGTAAGAATCTGTTATTTCTTGTTCAAAAATCTATAAAAGTATGCTTGAGCCCTAACTTTTAGCATTATTTGTATATTCTGCTTTGTGTTCAAACAGCCACCCTGTTCAACAAAACAATTCTCCCAACCGTGCACAACATGCAATAATCACAGCTGTACACCACTGCATGTAGCTGGAGAAGGTGTGCTTTACAGTTATTTCAGTAAGAAAAAAACACAGAGTTATAATGTAAATTTTTTAGTTCAGTGGTGTTTTCTTACTAGTGCTGTGTTTTTCAAAACAAATTGAATTGCTCTCATGCTCACCTGTTTTCCTGGTAAAAACAGTAAATGAATACAGAAAACTATCTACAGTGTTTTCAGTTGGACGCATAGCAACATTGATATCCCATGAGCAAACAGGAGCAAAACAGAAAACAGAACATGGACATTGCATAAGGTAGAGCATCATACTGAAGGAAATAAAATTGGACTACAAGTTACTTCACTTGTAGACATCAACAGAAGAGATTAAAAAGTCCTACAGTGCAATGTCTTCATAAACAGTTCTTGTTTCTTATAAATATTTGTTTCAAAATCTGACTTCAATTTAGGCTGTTACAGCAAGTCAGACACAGATTTCTACATAGTCAATGTGCAAAGACAATTATAAACCAGACATAAGACAGTGAGAGTAGGTCAGCACTTGTGGTTTTCAATTTTTTAAAATCAGTTTTGTGTTAAAATAATTTTTTACTTTGACATTGACAGCAACCTCTTTAAACTTAGTTTCAGGTTCATGGTTTTGTCCAATATGCCTGACAACCTTCTGTTTGAAATCTGGTTTGTTATTTAGTGAATGTATTGGTTTAAAGAAAAATATAGGGGCAGAAGCTCCAATAAACTCATTCCCCTTTTTATCAAGTTCTTTCCATTTTTCCACACCAACAGAGAGGGGCAAAATGAGAGAAGGTGTAAGTGAAAAAAAATAACAGCTTATTGTTAAGGAAATAGCAAAGATACAAAGAAAACTGTTTGTCCACAAAGAGGGGAATCCACCACCCACGTGAACCCATTCAAACAAACCAAAACCCCCAAACCATACGAAATCAGGGTAAGACAAAACATCCCTGGGCACAGTCCACACTTCAGTGATGGCAGCGCTCTGGGCTGCAGCGGCAGAGGCTCTGGTGGAGAGCGGTGCTGTGTGGGGCCAGTCGCAGCAGAAACACCGTCTGGGGAAGAGCAAGAGCTCCATGTTCAATCCGGCTTTTTCCACCTTCCCACCTGGCCATGGTAGGGGGGATAGGATTTGTTCTTAAAGAGACAGTATCTCCAAAACAATGTCAGTTAAAAGGGAATAAACCACAAAATCCCCTTTAAGCGTGACCGTGAGGTATGTTATACAAAATGCTATACCTTGACCCACTGGCATCACAGCTGAAGGCAGAGTCTATAGCAAAGGAGTGTTAGCACTAGTACAGTGTACTGCTAGCACACTGACTCACTACACTACACAGAATTCTCCGCTGGTGCTGGTTATAGAGAGAAGCTGCTCCTACATTGGGAATTTTGACCCATGACAGCTTCTCCACCAAGCTGTTAGGATTCAAACAGATGCCACAAAAAAAATAAAACTTTCCTAGGCTGAAGCCGCTTCACCTTAGTTTAAGATTTTGTATCAGATAGTTTTAAGAGTATTGTTTTCTTTCAGCCACTGCTGTTGGCTTAGTTTCCTCTGCCTGCCAGTTCCAGAGCAGCAGCAATTCTGATGAAGGTGTGTTTGGCATCTGTGTGGCGCAGCAGCGGCTAGAAAGGCTTAAAGCAGTCAGGTTCATCTGCACTGAGTCCTGGGTGTCTGCCATGCCTGACTTGCTAGGGCAGCTGTTGCTTTCCTGCTTACTGCTACAAGTAATTCAGGGTCTGTGGTAATATAGGGAGGTAGCAATTAGCAGTATTGTTACAAAAGGCATGGTTACTGCTCCTTAATACAGAAATCACTGACTTATTACAGAGCGATTATTATCATCTCATTTGAAGACATGGAACTACAAACAGGGTACCTGACTATTGTAGCGGCAAAGAGGGAGAGAGAGAGAACTGCCTAGTCACTTGTGCTAAAATTACAAATACACCTCTATGCTGAGGGTGGTCAAAGTGGGAACTCCTCAAAAGCTAAATATCCCATGACTTCAGGAATTTTTTCATGTTCAACCTGTTTTCTGTACGCTAGCAGTACTTTTTTCCAGCTTACTTATTGCTTTCTTAAATAAGCTTGCACTGCTTATAGTTTAGTTGTTCTGTGGAAAAGTAACAGGCTTGTGCAGGCTACAAGAGTGTCAATGTTTTCTGCTGAGCTCCCGTGGGTTTTGGTAATTTAAAATTCTGCTATATCTCTCTTGGTGCATGTCATGGTTTAATAGGAGAGGTAAAAGCCGTGCAAACAAGCAAAACTAAACAAGGAACGAATTCACTGCTTCCCATGGGCAGGCAGGTGTTCAGCCATCCCCAGCTGTGGTAATCAATTCAGAATTTCACTGATAATGTTTTGACCACTGATGTGTTTAATGTTGTATAAAATGTCTTTTGCCTTACACCTGTGCCTTCTTCCCAGAATCCCACTCCGTGAGCTGAGGGGCGGGGTACACCTTGTTAACTGAAACCCTCTCCCAACTGAATGTAAATCCCCTCATCCCTATTGGCCCACAGCCAGACACCCTCCCTTGCCCCTCATTGGAGCTTTTGAACTCCCTCCAAGGTCTATAAACCCCCCTGTTCTTCGAATAAACTGTTTCTGTTTGTCCCTCTCCCTACGCTGGGTGGTCTCTGTGTCCTTTCTCTAGGGCTCGGGAACCACGTGGTGGGGGAGGGGAGGGAGCACACTTTTCTCCTAGATTAATGGACTAAAACCTAAGCCAGGAGGCTAAACCATACTGCTGTAGACCCCAGTCCTACAAACACAGCATCCAATGAGGCTTTAAAGATTCCCTGCCAGGAACACTCAGTGACCTATCACACATAACAGTGACTTGGGCAGAAAAATACCGTCACTCCAAATGCCCCCCCCTCACCTTTCTCCTTCTTCTCCCCACTTTATGTACTGAATATGATGTTATATGGTATTGAATATCCATTTAGTCAGTTTGGATCACCTGTTCTGGCTGTGTCACATCCCAACCTCCCATGCACCCCCAGCTTCCTTGCCAGCATGGCAGTAAGGAAAGCAAAAAAAGCCTTGGCTCTGTGTAAACTGCTCAGTGCACCTCTACGTTATCAACCCTCTGTTCAGCACCAACATGAAATACAGCCTCATACGAGATACTGGGAAGAAAATTACCTTCACCCTTAGCCAAAACCAGCACAGTGCAGCTGAAGACAAATATAACCACTCAGCATATCTGGAAGCCAGTGGCATTTTCTAGACCAGATATGAAGATCAAGCACGTATTCTTTTAACTCTTCTGGCTGACCCACCTTTAACTATTCATGTCTACTCCCAGAGATTCAGGCATATGAATTAACAATCTAGAGAAGACTGCAAAAAACTAAGGAGTATATTAATGTTTGGTGCTAATACAGTTTTTCCTGACACTTGATTACAGTATGAATTGTATTGTGCCATCAGTATCAAAAATTTTCAGCTAAGAAGAAAATTGTTTCTTTACAAAGGGTAAGTTTGAAGTTTTAAAAAAATCTGGTGAGATGTAAAAATGCTTACTCAAACTTCTGATTGTCTGACATGCCCATATTGCTGAAATCTAGCTCAAAAAGCAATGCTTGCATGTTGTTGGGAAAAGTTTTAAATCACTCCTTTTGGTTAAGCTGAGTGGTATTTAAGCCTGATCTCATGGAAAATAGTAAGAAGCAATTTTCCATGAGTATCTTGTAATGAAATCATAAAGCAACTACAAGTGGTTCCCTCTCTTCTGCTTACACATTGTTATTCTTCAACAGGAGAGGCACACACAATCATATACTGCTCTCTTGTGTTGATCAGGTTTTCATAGTTGTTATGATTCCTTAAAGATTAACATAGTCTTCAAATCATCAACCTACTAAAAAGACCAAGAAATAGTGCTCTGTAGCAGCCAGGAAGTGAGTGGATATTTTGTGTTTGAGTAGAGGTAGGAAGTATTTTATAATGTGCTTTGCAAGGAAGTAGTGTGGTGAATAAAAATTGGTAATGAGTATAGCAGTGGGCAGATGGTACTTTGGAAAAAAACATTAAAAAATGCATCAGTGTAGGTTCAATGGGGAAGTAACTTCAGTTTTTCTGTTTTAAAATATTTGGGGTATTTTTGGTGGCTCACAGTGGGTTTTGGAGTGTTGTTTATATGGAGAGATAACTTCAAGGCATAATATTTGATACCAATAATATATCAGTTTTACTCCTAGATTAGGAATATGGTTTCTTAACTACTTCTAACTAGGAATATGATCCTAACTACTATTAGTGAGAGCAGTGGTATAAGAGCATAAGAAATCTGGTCATTCATTCAAGAAGTACTAAAAAATGAGAAATACCTTTTTTTTTTTTTTCCCTGAGCCCTCATAGAGCATGACCATTATAATTCGTGAAAAATAGACACTGGATTTTCATTTGGCAGTAGTTTATATCCACTTTTCTTAGGAGCAAACAGCTATGTAGGATACAGACACTCAAAGAGAAACAAACTCTGAATGTTATGCATATTTCAAAATTGGGATATATAGATAAACTCAATTTTGCACTAACAGCCATGTGTGGCTTTCTCTTTAGGGTAGCTGATTGAGTTTCTCTTTGTTTTGCTATTCTATTGTTTGGCTATTTTACACTGTGATAAAGTTTTACTTTAGCTGACTTTTTAGTTTTCTTTCCTACTTTGTGTACTTCATGCACGTCATTGCTCAGTAACTCACAGTAGTTGCACTCCTTAAAAGGAATAGACTCAGAGAAACTTTCTTACTGGCACAAACTACTTTGACAGGTTCAGTGACTCCAAATACTGGTGCAGTGAAAAATATCCCAGATTCAACTACCTTTCAAGTACATTTTATTTAACATACTGTTATCCTTCAATAGAAATGCCTGAGTTAAAGAATATGAATTGAAGTAGCACTTAGAATGTGAATAATTAATTGTAAAAAAGTCACAAACAAGTCTAATTCTCAAAAGGTAAAACAGGTCCTTGCAGCAGGAATACTTTGAAAAAAACCAGCAGCATTCCAAATTTCTTTCTAACAGATGTCTGAGACTTACCATAGCCAGATTTCACTCATTTAATTGCACGATAGGCTAATCTCATCTGGCAGTGTGAAGTTATGCACTATCCTAACACTGCAAACACAAAAAAATGAAGAGAGCGAAGTACAACTGCTGGTGTAACTTATCTCATGGGAGAAATAAAAAATACATTGTGGATGCCCAAATGAGAAAACAAGGGAATTTTCATATTATCATTCGTGTAAGTGGGAGGATAAGACAAGGACCTCTCAAATCCTAAATATTTGACTACATACGAAAGTTTTCCCAACTGTGCATGTGCATCCTTAAAATACATTGTTAAAATTTACTAATGTTCTGTTTTGCAAAAGCTTATGTGTGCTGGAATGAAGGAGTTAATGTATGTTAACTACAAGCCCACAGTCCTGATACATGAGGAGAGAATTCACATTTTTTACGTTTAAACTCACATAAATATTTCAACATCTACAGAGATATTAAAACCACAATCTTCTATTTAAGCTGTCTTCTGTCAGATTTAAGTATTTTGTGGTGCTGGTAAAAACACATTGAATAATGGCAGGTTCAAAGAGTGACTTAGAAACATTACATTAAATGTTGTTTAGGGGAAAAAAAAAATCATGTTTCTGTTGCTGGCAAATACATTGAAGTTTAGCATTTTTATTTATCTTTATTTGAGTAGTCTAAACTTCATTAAAAATAATGCATTACCTCCCACAAAAGTCTGTTTGGATGGACTGTTTATATACCCTGTGCCCCCTTACTCTTTAGCAGATAGGAGAGCAATTCCACAGGATCACACCACAGCTATGGCAGAGCTGGAACAGGAAGCCTGAGTATAACTACTGCTCTTCAGTTTATCAAAGAGGACTCAGTAACAGTCAGGCAAATGTTTTTGAAAATTTATCAGGGTGTTTACTTGCACAGACTGATGGCAGTGTTTAATTAATTAAACTACAGCTGATAGCAGCACAACAGCAGCAGTGTTCCAATCTTCTGGTGTTTCTCTTGGAGTTCATGATTTATTGAATTTTCACATCAAGCAGAACAAGACCTCTTTGGAATTTTAGGCTGTAGGTTATCTGAGCCTGTTTTAATTTCTACTCAATATTATTCACAATTATCCCTAGTGACCAGTGTATTAGTATTTAATCACAGTCATTTCACAGCACCTTGCTATGTTCCCTTCAGACATATACCAGATGTGGCATGCTACCTGCTATGCCTGCATCCTAATTTTTTCACGCTTAATGTTTTTACCACTTGGGTAGAATCATATAGGACCTATAACTCTGCTAATATTATTCTAATGTACTTGAAAATATTCGTCTTTTTGGTGGTACCTTATTCTTAAGAGTTGTTAGTATTAAAACTTCTGTTTAGTAATTTTAGTACTTTCTACTTTTGTATTCCAATGATTTATGACTAAATTTCAAATTTTTTTCTGCATGTTTTATTTCCTTTCCATTCTCTTTGCTACTGAGTAAAAATTAATTTACAGTAATATCTGTCTTGTTACTGAATCTTCATTATTGATATAATGTGGGAATGGATTAAGAATATAACTGATAACACCTTGAAATGATGCAGAATGTAACTGATAAGACCTTGAACTGATGCTTTAATATTGTGTAAAATGTATGTTTACCTTTGCCATGTATGTCCCCCTCTGGAATCCATGCCTTCCCCTTCCCAGAATCCCTTTGTACCACTTCCTAGATACCATGTGCCCTTCCCAGAGAGCCCCTTCGGCATTCCAAGACCACCCCCCAGGGAACCGAGGGGCGTGACCCACCTTTCTCCCTGAAACCT
>VXAU01006005.1:73301-125036 GCA_013399695.1 Formicarius rufipectus
TCTCTCTCTCTCTCCCTCTCTCCCCAAGCTGGTGTGGTGTCTTTGTCCTTCGCCCAGGGCTCTGGCACCACGTGGCCGGGGGGGGAACCAGGGGAGAGCACCCCCGCACCCTCTCCTAGATGCATGGACTAAAATCATAGCTTAGGAGACTAAATTCATATCGTTGTGATCATCTCACCACCCAGCACACCAACGAGGCTTCATCACCCCATATATCCAACCAGGATAATATAATGTCTTAGAAGTTGTGGGTTTTCTTTGCAGAACTCTGTGCTTCTTTTTCTTCCATACCTCACTTAAAATTTTCCCAGGTTTTCAGAAATCGTCACTTTCAAAGTATCAGGTACATAGGTTACTTCCAGCAAGTCTCCTTACCTGCCAGCAATGAATGCCAGATACTGGGATTATTCAGTGTTGTGGTTGTTTTCTGTAGGCCTTCCCTAGAAACCAGGATACAAAGCCAAGGAAGTATTCCATATCATTCCCTTACGTAATCAGGTGTATAAAGACAGGAGGGAGTTTCCTGTCTGTCTTTCTTTTCTCTTCTCTCGCTTGTCGGGTGCACACGGAGCCAGCAGTTCTCAGTGTTTAGGCCTCGGCTTATCTCTCTGAGCTCAGGCCTGGCTGAGAGCTGCTGTCTCTGCCGACAGAGGAGGGAAGGCACTCACTTCTCCTAAGGGAAGTTGGTGAGATCTTTCCTGTGTTATTGTTCTATTTAATTAATTCCTGGGATTTGATTGAGTGGGGTTGTTTTGTTTTTACCCTTTTTAGTCCCTTTTCCCCTTCCCCTTTTCCCCTTTTCCCTTTTGAGGGGGGTGTTTGGGATTGTTGTATTATATGCACATAGTATTTAGCTGTATATATGTAAGATATCTATAAATATATGTATAAATTCCTTTACTAATTTTGCCTTTTACTAGTTTTTTTCCTTTTGTCGGGAGTGGAGTGGGGAGAGCTAGCCGGCACACAGCTGTGTTTGGTGGGGAGCTGAGCAAACCCGACACAAGTGTGGAGGAAGGAGGCTCAGGGAAGACCTCACTGTGCTCTACAACTACCTGAACGGAGGTTGTCGTGTGTGGGGAGGCAGTTTCTTCTCCCACGTAACAAGCAATAGGAGAAAAGGAGATGACTTCACGGTGTGCCAGCAGAAGTTGAGACTGCATATCAGGGAACATTTCTTCACTGGAATAGACTGCCCAGTGAAGTCGTTGAGTCACCATCCCTAGAGAAGTTTAAAAGTTGTGTGGGTGTGGCACCTAGGGACGCCTGTCAGTTTGACTCAGCTGGGCTTGATAATACTGAGGGTCTTTTCCAAACTAAATGATCCTGATTCTAAATGGTATGAACTTTCAGAAGAGATACATATATACATGCACACATAGATAGTTGATGTTGTCTACTGTGCAGCCACAGTTAAGTAAGCATGACTAAAGGACCCACCTCATTTCAAGGAGAAGCACAGCCCCCATCAGGAGAAATAAAGGACACCCCTGAACTGATGAGAGAAGGCTGGCACCCCAACCCTTCCAACACTTCTGCTAAACTCTGTACTAACTTGTGTCACAGGGCAGTAACTGCAGACAGACAGATGCTGGGGATGTTTCACTCAGAACAACGGCTGATGCACAGTAACAGCACCATAACATAATAGCAACATAGATGCAGGAGGCACTTTGCCGAGCACGTGTGTGTGTGCATGTGTGTGTGTGCGCCTGGCACCACCTGCCCCTGCATGGGCTGATCAGTGAGGGGGAGGGTCTTGTTATATGTGAGCATCAAAGGATATCAGAATCAAGGGTAGCAATGCATTCAGGGTTCCCCAAATGGAATGGGCTGCTTAATGAGGAGAATATTGTGCTTGCCATGCTATCCTTCACATCTCAGCCTCTGTCCTGGGTGTGCATGAGCTGGGTGTGAAATGCTGGTGACACTGTGAGACCCTGAGCTGGTACCTGGCAGCAGCAGGAGGAGGAAAGCTTGCTGGAGGGGAAGAAGCGAGTAGTGAAAGGCAGATGTAGGTGAGGGGCTGTGGTGGTGGTCCTGTGTGGTGCACCTGGAAATGGGGCTCTGGTGGGGCTGGTGCTGTGTGAGGGATGAGAGGCTGGTGCATAGGGACAGGTGGGCTGGCAAGTGTGTGGTGGTGCAGCAGAGCCGGAGTAAGGCGAGGATCGGATCCTGCAGGGCATGGGAGGCAGCACTGGGCTGAAAAGCCCTGGTTTGAGCCCCACTGTCATCTAGGGACGTCATCCCCCTGCTCACATCTCTGGCCAACGTCTTGCCTCCCATGGGCAGCTCTGGCTTTCCTCCTCAGGCTGTCAGTAGCCTGAGCTGGGAGGCTTTGGGCTCACTTTCTCTTGTCTCGTATTCCTACAGGACAGGACAAACAGGCACAGTCAGGAGGGATGCTTGGCATTCATAAGGTGCATCTGGTCTCTCATAATCATTGTAGCCTGGGAAACATAATACCTTTCAGAAAGGAGAAAGCCATAGTTTTACTTAGACATATCAAAAAAATCAGGCTCTTGTTGCAAACAACTTTAAAATAAACTTGTTTAATTGAATGCAAAAAAAAAATCAAAATACAACTTGTAGTTTTCATTAACATCTATGAAATTACAATGGTTTTACAGTATCCTTCTGAAAAATCTTTAAATAGGTAAGCATTATCTGTAAGACTAGTGCCCTCAGATATCACAAAATGCCTGATATGCTTGCTATGCCAATAGAAATGTGCATGTACATATAGAAAAATATACTTAAAAATGTTTGTATCTGTCTCTGATGAAGGATGTAAAATTGTGTGGCTTGGCATTGGCTTTGTGTTAAATTCCTTATGTCACTATTAATATATACCATTTTCTAAGTGTCATAGCTCCCGAATTTATAGCTAGGTGGTATATGCACAGGTACATTCTCAGCTTGTGTTTTCTTTAATGACAACCTCGAAGTCTTTGCAAAATGCCTGAGACTTCACCTTTTTTATTTTTGCAGGAATTTTTATTAAGTGGTGTGGTGTATTCCACATTATTGTTTCCCCAGTGTACTTTTGGCCTAAGTGCAAGTCAAATACTTGTCCACTAAGTACTTTCCTCCTGTAACTTTGGTGTATGAATTCTTTGCACTCCAGTGTCCTGCTTTTTCTCGCTGTAGATCTCAGTACCTGGTTAATACCCATTCGATCATTATCTCTTTCTTTTCTCACCATTTGAGAAATTCTAAACTTTACAGTGTAAAAAGTGTTTTAGGAAGGTATCTTTTGAAAGGACAAATGGCACCTACATAACAAATCCCCCCTGACATTACAGCTTGATGTAATTAAAGTCTCAAAGTCAACAGCCAATGGTCGTATTTGTAAACCCACTGGGTACTTGTAGGCTCAAACTATATGACTGAAAAATATTGTCTGGAATGTGACTGCAGAATGTCATTTAGTCTTCCTGATTCCTTTGAGAAGCTTTTTTGGTTTGCTTTGCTTTTCAATAAAAATGAGAAGGAGAAGAAGAAAAAAGAAAAAAAAAAAAGAGAGACTGAAAAAGGTAGTTCTGTAGCAGAGAAATTCTGTTGCTCTAAAGCAAGAGCAGACCTGCACTTCCTTTGACTGCAGAAACACCAGACACTTAGACTTTGTTCAAATTTCCACTCTTTAGGACCCTGTGTTCACAGGTGACACAGCATTCCAGTGACAGATATGTACCAAATGGGAATTTCCATGTAACATAAGCATTTTAAGTAATGTCACATCAGCCTGAGCCAACCTGCTCAAGATAGACTGCTGTTGGTGATGGAAACACACATTTTATTTAAACTAATGCTTCAACTTCTATCACTTACAAAACTTCAACCAGAAAGCTGATGTTTGGAAATTTCAGCTCTAAAAGAAGCTTTTTCTGAGAAGCATATTTCTTTTTCATAGATGTCAATGCCATCAAATTTTGACTCAAAAGACCTTCAGGCAGGCAAAAGAACCTATTTTCCTTTTACTAAATTGTGACTGTCACAGAATTATTGAAAACCAGGCTTAAACAGTATGAATAGATGACAGAAAATGAACTCTGCGGCACCTAAATTTGTCTGCTATTTCTTTAATTTCTGGTGGCAGAGACCTGTCTTTTTGCTTACTGTGCAATAGAAGCCTAAATAAAGGTCACACTTGTGGCTCTCTAACAGAGAAAATCAGGACATTTTAGTGATGGAGATTTGGGAAAGGATTTATTCTGGTTTTGTAGCCTAGGGTAAGACAACTATTCTTTCTTATTTCCTTTATAACAACTGAAGAGTAAAGAACTAAAGATTATCTGCTAGGACAGTGAAGCCGCAATAATATTTTCTACAGAAGACAAAACAAATAAATAAATTACTCATATTTTGCAGGTAAACTAGCAAAATTGTTTTCATTTGCATGACTGGGAATGTAAGGTTTGCCTTCCACGCTTTGCAGCATTATACTGTTCTTCTCTGTTGCAATTTTGAGGTCTCCATTTTGAGTGTTCTGCAATAATATGTGTTACTCAACTCTTGAACATCAGGGTAAGGGAGAAAGAACCTGCATTACTTTGTAATGCAAAATGTTTGAAGAAGTCTCAGAGATATGCTAACGAAATATCTCAAACCCAGGTTTGCTTTTTTTTTTCCTATTAACCTTGAATACGTGAACAGTCACCTAACAACTCACAAAGGCTTTCTCATTTTACATAAGCTCTGTTTAGGAAATTTGTTGCATTTGTTTACACTCTACACCATTTAGGATGAGTCCTGTATTTATCTTCTAGCTATATAATGCTTTGCTCTTCTGGTTTTAAATTGAGGATTACATTTTGCCATCTATGGTGGAGTTGCTTTTGTTTCATATTAGCAGAAATTAAGTCAGCATGTATGAATGTGAATATATATCAAAAGAGAATTATTTTAATCCATAACCACAGAAGCTCTTCCACTTGCAGCACCATTCTATAATTTCTTACAGGTGATTCAAACAATTTCTAGACCATATTAAATAATACCAAAACCCAATTAAACTGTTTTTACACATATTAGTCATAATGCTATTCAAACACTTCCAACATCTTGTCAGGAATGTGAATATGATCATGTATATAAGGAAAATTGATTTCTTAGTACCACCATAGCCTGTTGCATTTTAAGAGGAATAGTTCGATCAGCTAAATTATAGCCATTTTATTAATGTGTTAAAAGAATATTATGCAAGGGAACTATTGAATTTGACTGTGTTTATCTTTAGCCTTTTGCCTCAGTTACACTCAAGTTGCTTAACTTTGGTAAAGTGAGATAAAAGTGACATTCTAAAGCTCTTGAAGCAAACCCTGACAATGGACATTAGTCAATTTCTCCAGCTAAAATAAATCAGGTTCTATCAGTAACTGTGAGGGCTCTCATAAGACATGCTGAGAAAAGCAGACACCAGAATAATAAAAAACCTCATTATTCTGCCTTTCCAAAATCGGCATTTAGAATAAACAAAGTACTTTGCAGCATGTGCTAACAAATTATTAATTAACCTCTAGTAAGCAATAATCACACTTGAGTGCACAAGTAACTACCAGTTGTTAAGAGACTCCAGATACTTCATTGTGAGATAAATGGAATTTTATTTTTAGGGAGTGATTTCTCCTTATAATAAATGTATAAAAGTGCAATATCTTAAATATTTACTGCATGCAAGTAATCTTTTTTTGTTGTTGTTAGCATCATATAAAGTAATCTTATGCAATAACCTCTGCAAGAATACATTTGAACTTATTCTCGAATTAATCTCTGCAGTTGAGTGCCAGCCTGAGCATTGCATTAACCACCTCGTACAGGACTGTAGGAAAAAAGCAAAATTTTCAGTAACATCCTGGCAAACAGTTCTCCATTGACAATGTGAAATGACACACTGAAACAGCTTAATTTGGCTCATATTTGCCTACTGTATCTTTCAGTTGACTGTACTCCAATTAGTGTTTAGTTTTGTTTTCTGAAATGCCTGTCCAAAAGGCTAATTGGATCTGACCCTGATTACAGGAACCTTCTGAAGCTGTTCTTATTCACAATTTGTCTTTAATGCAGCCAGTACAGTATAATAAATTCTGTAATGACTACCAGAACTGAATCTGGTATGTCAAGCAACCTTCTCTTTATGGCAAGCAAGATAAAGAAAATATACAGAAAAATAATCTGAACAAAATGGCAGGAGGAACAAGAAACAAGATTAAGCAGAAAGTGTGTTCCTCTTCAGCTGTATTACACATCATCGATTGTTGAATTCTATCAGACCTATTCACATTTAATTCACAAGGATCAGAAAGCATTCCAGAGTGTACATACACAAAGCAATACTCTAAAAGGATTTTCTTTAGATGGCAGGAAGCTACTAATCAGTTTGATAGATGAGTCTGAATGGAGAAGAAAGGAGTGCATTGGACAGGGGCACAGTAAACCTTGAGTGTCATGCACAGCAACACCGCATTTTAAATGAAACAGAAACTTTTTTTTTTTAAACCAGCTTATTAGAAATGAACCTTTCTTTTTTCCCCTCTGAGATGAATGAAAGCCCTTATCTCATATTTCTCCATCCTCAACACTAAGTGTGATTTGTTGGCATCAGACTGTAGTTGTGTTTAGTCCATATATATATATATATATACATATACATACAGAAACTTAGGGGAAACTTAATAGGGGAGCAGGAAAGAGTTTTCCTTGTTCTACAATTTCCTTTTTTTTTCTAGATAAAAATGCAATCAAGACCTTTCCAAGTGAAAAGCACAACCCTTCCAAGCCACAATAGCTAACAGCCCACAGAGAGCATAAAACTAGGATTAGGTTTAAAAGGGGGAGCATGTTACTCCCTTTCCCCCTCATTTCTAAGCCTATTGGCCACACAATTCTACCTCTTCCAATAAGCCAGCTAGTACTTGCTGAAAATATTGGTCAGCCAAATTGGCTGAGATCCCTGAAAATTAAGACTAGTAAAGCAGCCAAGCAAGAAGAGCAAAAATAAGTGGTTTTTGTTTGTTTGTTTTCTTTTCATCCAGCTCATTGGCAAAGCAGAAAGACTGACATAATTAGGAGGAAAAATTCCCAGCAGCTGAAAATGGGGATCAGCAGAAGTCTTGCAGGGTAGCTCCTTTTGGTAGCAATGACTTGTAAGAGAGGGGTAGGTGCCTTGATACCAGATACTGATACCAAGTGTGCTACTCAGGAGCTGGCAATTGTGTATTTTGTGACAGTCCACAAATACTCTGGAACTCCTAGGTGTTTGGAACAGTATCCTACAAAGTGCTTAGCAAGAGGATGAGATGATCATAATATCTGATGTAAGGTTTTAATCACAACTACGCACAATTCATCACACAGATAGTTTCTAAACTATTCCACACATCTAACGCTCACCACTGACACTGTATTTTGTTGACATTATCTTCACTGAGACATAAAGATAAAATAAATCCTTCCCTACTGACCAGTCTCCCTTACATTCTGCAATTCAATATTAAAATCAAGAGCCTTTCACTCAAATCCTTGCTTAGGTAAACTGTACTCCAGGAATCTTATTTAAACCACTGTGATCATGTAAGAGAGAACTGAATTTTGCAACTGGCCTGTAATTCTGTTTCTTCAGTAATGAAGATTTGAGACCCACTGAGTGTTGACCAAGTATGAACCAAACTCCTGAAAAATAGTACATTGGCATCTTTCAGTTATTCCTGCCACAACATAGGTGAACAAAAAGATCTGAGGAACACCCTGATCTTGCAGCTCTACTGCAATCATCCAGAATTCACCTGTCTACAAAGTCTGAGTTTTCTATTAGTAAATTTTGGGGTTTATTTTCAAATGCTTCTGAGTTTCCACTGTACCTAACCAAAAAACAAACCCCTCCCAAACCTCTAATAATACTGTCAAATTACCATCTACACTGTAACAAATCTTAAATGTTTTGAACATCTGGCTGTAATAAAGATACTCTGGAAATGTTAAGATTTAGATGATGATGGAGTACGTAAAATTAAAAAGTAATTGTGGAGTAATACATCTATCTAATATTTACCGTAACAAGAAACACTTCGGGAGAACAGTAAGCCCAAATAGTATTTCAGAAAAATTAAATTTCAAGGAATAAAGAAGATACTGTAGTATGAAGATATGGCCAAAAATACTGTATTTTTAACCATCAACATTTTTGAGGAGCAGTAATATTAGTTTAAAAAACTACTTCTGTCCCTCAAGCAACACACAATACATGCACTTAACTGACACTTTAAGAACAGCAAATATGGTATTTATTTTTAAATACACTAAGTTTCAAAATGCATCTGACACTTCCCCCTCAGGAAAAAAAAAGGAAAATTGGTCAAATAAAGATTTCCTGCAGCATAGTGAATGAGGAATCCAGTAACAGACCTCATCTTACACTGTATTTTGAGACGAAACAACTCTGAATCAACAGATTTACATTAAGCTTGATATGGTTGACTATGTATTTTTGACAATATTTTCAAAGTCTCTCTTCATTTTTTCCCTGCAGCATGGCTACTGTGAAAAAGCTCAAGTGAAACTTACAATAAAATCCCTTTAACTATTTAAATCATGACTTCAATGTATTAACCATGTAGGAAAGTTTCTTGTTTGACTGACAGAACTCAAAATGTTATGGGTAACCAAGTCAAAGCAGAGGAGATATCAGTAGCTCCACTTCTCCAACTGAATGTACTGTTTTGCAAGATCTCTACTAAACTAACAAACTGGACAAGGACAGACAAGTTGTTTAATGCCTATTAAATTTTAGAATGGTTTATGTAAAACATGGTCTGTATTTGCAAAGTGTCAATTTCTAAAATACTGTGGTTAATTGCCTATACCAGGACATTTAAATTTCCTGACTTAACATTGGTCTCCCCAAAACGTATTTACTGATCTCTTAACTAGAGGTAGGTCATGTGTAGGCCTTGTTAATACGCTGTGAACACTTCATTAGTTCACTAATGTACTAGTCTGCAGGAAAACCATGCACAGAGTTCCAAAAATAGCAGCACATAGTAATAAATTATTGTCTAAATTTTATTTTTTTTTTCATGTGGGTTAACATGTCTTTGTTTTTGCCTCATATTTCATTCTTACGTGAAGAAGAATGACAAGGTAAGGGTCATGAGGTTGAGCAATCTGAAAGTCTTCTGCACCTTACAACCCAAGGCAGGGACTCTAGCAATATCTTTGTATGCAGCCCTTTTCCCCCATATACAGTTTTTGCAAATCATGCAGTCAGTTCTGACTGTTATCCAGCATTAAAAGTCTCTTCTCCACTTTCAAACTTTAAAAAGTGATTCACAATCATGTTGGCAGTATGATTAAAAATTACAGTCCATACATCTTGATAATCAAAAGAGACTGAATTATAAAAAGTAAACTACCCTTAGAGCTGCATCATCCTACATCTGCAAGGACAGTATCAGTTAATTAGTGAAAAAGGCAAGTTCAACGTTTCTGTAAAACATGTATTACAGTTTTCTTGTGCTAGTGAACATCTAGAATACACAGGTTCCCAAGATGTTTTCCTTCCCTCCTCCCCCATTTATAACATTCAAAGAAAACGTATCATTTTGGCAAAGTTAAAAGGGTTTCTGTCTTGATTTTTTTGCCTTCAGCTTCATGTTAGAGGCACAAACTTCTAGACTTAAGCACTATAAGGCATTGTAGAAACCACCAATTAAAACAACAGCAACACCACCACCATGGCCACAATGGAATATACTACAAGTGGGAACAGCTGTGTCATTTAAAAAGAAAATGTTTTTGTAAACTGTCACACTGCAATGCTGTGTTAGGTGATTCATGTAAAGCTTGCCTTGGCATGCCAAATATCTTTTTTTCCAGAACATGCTCAAATGATCTAAACATTGCCACAGGTTCAATTCACCTAAAAATACCAGAAAATAGTCCAGTGGCACACACTCTTGAAAACTTTTGCAATCACAATATAACTATAAAGCATGAGTAAACTTTTGTTTGTTTTTGTACAAAACTTGGAACCACATTTCCTTTCCCCCCACCCAAAATCCCATAAGAAAAAAAAATTAAAAACCATCAAACCTTTGTTAGATGCCACTGTCTGGTGTGNGAAGCTCCGTTGCATTTATAGCAAGATCAGGACGAATATTGTTAAGCTGTATATAAGATAGAGTCACTGCTCTTATCCCCTATTCAGAATGTCAGTGTCACTTTTTGTAGCATAGATCTACCTGCTTTTAGCTTTATTAAATAAAACACTAACTTCTTAAAATTGTTAATAACAGTAACTTTTTGGTTGTTGTTGTTGTTATACATAAGGTTTCTGCAGTTTCTGAAAAACTGACTGATCTGATGCTTTCTATTTTATCATGGTATTTTTAGAGCAACAGCATATACACAATAGTATTTATATACAATGGTATGAAATATTTCTAAATTTACTTTTCCAATAAAGCCTCTTAGAAAAGTAACCTAATCTGTCAAACAAAAATTAAATTTACATTTAAAGCTTATATTCCAATTAGAGATACAATGGTGTAAGTTCTCTAATAAACTTGCTTCCTAAAGCTGTATAAAGCCCTGACAAAATTTAAGCATTGTTTTGAATGTGAATGACCTCAGTGTGAGTGTCTCCAATTTAATTCTACTCAGGAATGTGCAAATGATTTTATACAGCATGATTCTAGTACCGCTCTGTACTATAGTATTTTGTTTTGTAAATAAAAACAACAACAAATCCCTAGTCAGAAATAAACTGACAAAATTTACATTCTTCTCTCTTAAAAAAGTAAATAAAATAACATTATTTAAAATGTGGATTAGCTGTAAGACATACAATTACATAGATACATATCAATACAGCACATTCAATTTGCCAAAAATTAATGATTACAAAGCCAGTATGGATGCTGCCATATATATATATATATATATGTATGTACAATGATTATGGCATTCATAATTGCACTATACCTACAACCAGTTTTAAATTACAAGGTGTTTTAAGAGGGAGCAAAAAACAGCAACTGTAATTACTGTTGTTGTTTTCAAGTTGGGAGGGTTAAGGATGAAAAACGTTTCATTAGTATTTTTTGTTAATTTGGTAATCAACTAAGTTGTCATTCTTTTTTCCACCTCCCATCTGCTGTTACGTGGCAGCAACTTCTGTGTTAAGAGCACTCTAGTGCTACTTGGCATCACATATAATCAATCCAATTACGACTGAAGTTTTCTATAGCTTGCTAGCATATCATGCACCTGGTAAAAAAAAACACCTTCCAACCTGCAGAATAAAGGCTCATCAATGTGTGCTGCGTTTTTGTTGTTAAAAAAAATTGCACATTTATATTTAAAGAATTATTTTCTCACTGTTTGATTTACATTTATAAATCTCTTTTAAAGAAGGTTGAGAGAGGCTATTTTGCATGAAAGCCTATCAAATGCCTGTGAATCCATTAACAAGCAACCTTATCAAGAAAGGTTCCTGGACATGATCTCTCATCAATAATTACTTGTTATATAACTAAAGATGCCTTGACATTATTACGGAAAACAACCTCATGTTTTAACTGACAAAAGGAGAGATCTAAACTGTCTTTAAATTAGCAGACCACATGCATGTGCATGGTACATCTTATAGCATATTCACTTATCCTGCTGGTTTTGGCATTAGAAAATGGAACACTTTCTAAGATGGAACGTATGAGCTGAAACTGTGTGTGTTAATCATTTGGCAGTTGACTCAATCAGGTCAGTTCTCAACCCATCCATTTGGCATTTATCAGTATCATATGTTTCAAGAGCACTGGTTTTATAAAAAGCCAGATTTGGCAACATGAATTTTGTACAATAAAAATAATTTTTCTACTGTGGAAAAAGAACACTTAAAAAAGCACTAACTTAAGAAAAAACACCCCACACAACTGGGAAAACCAGTACTGTTCAGGCTGTAGCCACTAGGGAAAGTGTAGTGTCTCTGGCTTTTCTATTTGGCATTTGTGAATAAACAAAGAGTGAAAAAAATGGCACATGGCAAATAAAAAGAGATTCTAACATATTCCATGTACATTTCAAATTGTATGCTAATTATTTCATTATTGTTTTCTGTGCACCTTTTTGAACTGTAAAATTACGGGTAAACTTAATATCCTTACTACAATTCTGTTTTGCAATCCCAATATTCTAGTATCAAAAGCAAAGACAGAATGAAGACAACCATGTAAAGAATTTAAAAATCACAGTATCATTACTTTTTGATCCTTCAGAGAAAGCATATACTGTAAAATTACAATGACTGATGACTTAACTGTGATGATGGTATTTTCCTGACCAAATCACTCAATAGGGGATATTTCACCCAGGAATGCAACTGGGGAAAAAGGCCATTGTACCTTGTAAAAGATAAGGGAGGAAGGAAAGGAGGGGGAGAAAAAGGGTTAGGAAAAGAGGAAACCAGCTTGATTTTGCGTCAATAGCAAAAAATTGCTATTCTTTGTAAATGTAGAACTGAGAATTTGAAACACATTGAGTCACAAGGTTTTACCTAAAAAATGAGGAAATGTGCTGTGAATGTACTTCAGCATCTTTTGGTTTTCCTCCATATAGTTTAAATAAAATCATAATATTAACTACAAACTCTGTGGATATTCACAGAGTCCAGGCCAGCAATAAATTAGTATTATGCAAATTCTTTTCACAGATTATAATACAGTCCCTCTTGTGTATCTTCAATCACATAAAGTTGGTTTTGGAGGATCCCCCAGGCACAGTTAGACCAGGTTGTATTCCTTTAGGTTTAACTGTAGGATTGTGTCTTTGACAGCAGCGAAGACGAAGCGGATGTTCTCTGTGTCTGTAGCGCATGTGAAGTGAGAATAGATGATTTTGTCACTGTCTGGATTCAGGTCTACAAACATCTTCAGGATGAACTCTCGTGCTGCCTGTGCATCCCGCTGTGGTCCTGTGAGAAAAGAAATTCAGCTTTCTTAAAGTTGATTTCATATTTCAACTTCTTTAACAGAAAACACAAAATGCTCTGTGATCATCATTTATGAAAAGATAGGGAACCTTTTACCAATCCGTAATATCATACACTGGCTATTTTCTAGGCATTATTAAAAAGAGAAGAAGAAAATTTCAGAAGTTCACCAAGTCAGAGTTGCTCTTTTCCTGCTGACTATCCTCATTCTTCAGTGAGAGAAATCAGTTGCTTAAAATTGGTGATTTATAAATGCACAGAATGAAAATAAAAACAATTTATGCGATATTTAAATTATACTTCACTTTCTTTAGCACTGCAAGATTTACTAGTTTTATGTGGATTTTAAAGGGAAGCATAGCCTGAACAGGTCTGACACTGTCAGCAACAGAACTTCATTTACTTTAAGGTATAATAAAATACATGCATTCTCCAGCTGAAGCTGTTGATTGCAAAAGGTTCATGTTCTAACTGATCACTTGTTTTCTAAATTGTATATGTTAATGATCCTGTCGGATCTAAATTAACATTTTAACTCTCAGAAGGACACAGTCAACGTAGTCAAACCACATTTTCCCCTTAGAAGAACACAAAAGGTAAAACAATGACTTCCAGTCTGGAATAGAGAGGATTTATTCACGCTCACAGTTAAAGAGCAATACAGAAACAAGAACACAAGCCACATGCTGCTGAATTCTGTTCCATTATTCCAGTGCTGCCTCCAGAAGCCACTGTTCCCTTGCTCTCCTGTTTCTGGAACATGGGTTTCTACAGAAAACAATTTCCTATGCTGTTACCTCCTCCTATTCTCTTCATTAGTCCTGTTGTTACATGGCAATATTAATAGCAGCAGCCAGCTGTTATGTGTAGCTCCGTTGTTCAGTAAGTAAGAAATCTATACTTTGTGGGTCAGCACGTGTCCACATATTTTTCACAACTGGATAACAGATCTTATTTTTAATACTTCAAGTTTACAGTTGCTAATATTTCCTATGTGAATAACTCTATAAAATTTAGGAAGGGCATGTGTGGATGAGAAATTAATAGTTTCCAGTGTGCTGCAAATCCATGGGAGGGTGAATAGGATTCTGCAATGGACAGGTGTATGCACACAAACAGATGTACATACATGCACATACAACCAGAGATGACGTATTTTCTGAGATTGAGGGATGTAAATAGATCATAAGCTCCCTGAAGCAGAACAGAGTGCTGCTCAACACTACTACAGCTTCAAAAACACAACAGTCTCTAGCCTTTGGCTTGGTTACCCACCCTGTATAAAGAGCAGCAATAGTAAGTCTCACAACAGCTCAAATAAATTCACAGTATCTTTGAAGTACACACTTTGAATTTCAAAGACAAAGATTTCCTCAAAATAAACCGTGCAACTTTTTAATCAGTTTCCTAGAGCTTTCTTAAACAGTTTCACAGCAGCTAAACACAGCGCTTTCTCAAGATCCAGTGGACTATTCAAAGCCTATATCCAAACTTGCTTACTTAATCATTCCTCTGCTATTATTAGACTTTTATTTCACTGAGGTTCAAGTATGGAAAAATGAGGTTAGAAAGGATGTTTATGACCTCAGGAGTTTAGAAAAAGAAAACAGGATGAGTTAATATTCAATTTAGACTGCAATTGATTGTGATTAAATAATACAGAGACCAGGAAAAGAATTACCATATGAATCAGTGGGTTTCTTGCCCACTGCTGCAACCAGCAGTTGTTGATGGCTGTCTTTATATGATACATTCATGAGCTATGTAAGAAGTAGTACATCAACACTCTGTTTTTTCCACCCAACTATAGCTCCTCCTCTCTCCCTCTCCCAGATCTTCATTTCAGTCTTGGAGTCAGTTTTCTAGTACTAGCCATGCAAGGATGTCTTCATGTGACCCACAGACCCTAAGTATGCCTTGCTCTTCCTTCCAATGCTCGTACAATGCACTGTGCACCAGAACTGATTTAGCCTAATTTAATCCATCCAATTTGCCATCTTGGCCAGCAGTGCTCATCTCTAAGCTACTTTCTTCCTTGTGCAGGAAAATGGAACAGAGAAGTGATCGAACTGAAAAATACCCAATTCTGATACCTTCCTCAGATCTTCCCACTTCCCATACCCCAGTGTGCTGGGACAGAAGAGGGGACCGCATGGTGACCTCTGCAAGCCACAGACTCCATCCTGCCACCAGAAGTAATCAAATCAGACCATAACCTTGCCTCTGGAGTTAAGTACTGCAAGGTCTGCAGAATTAAGAGACAAACACTCTTGTAGACTTCCAGGTCTCAACTCCAACAACCCTTTACAAGATCATTATCTTTTTCCCCCCTCACTAATGGAATAGAACAGGAAAAACAGAGTTTCTATGATTTGAGATGCTGAGTTCTGTCTGTTGTGGGGTTTTTTGTTTGTTTGTTTTGTTTTGTTTTTCAGGACCAGTATTTTACACAGGTTTGCTTTGTCAATGTCTGAGTGTTGGTAACTGCTGAGCAGACTGTAGCTCTTCTTACCGTCAGTATGTCATCTAGGAAACCTGTCTTACAAAGTAAATTCCAAAGAATAGGCTCATTTCTCTTCAACTGCTAGTTCTCTTCTGTATAGTACTACGCAACTAAATTTATACTGACTCATAATGGTCTGATCCTGTAGGCTGTTGATTGTTCCCTTCCCCTTTAATAGAAACAAAATGTACATTTTTCCTATTATTACTTTCCATACTTGTACATGAGAATCTTAATCTTTTTCTCAGCTTCCCAATCATCTAATCATTTCCTGGTGGGATGAAATCAATTTTCTTATTTGAAAAATAGTAGACCTCTTATATTACATGAGTTTGATTTTTCTGTTACCAAGGCCTCCTTCCCTCAGTTACCTCAAAATACTTTGCTTTTCACCTCAGGAGAACTTTCTAAAAGTACAGGTTTAGTAAAAATACTTACACAACACACAATTTTTATAATGGACAAACATATTAGGCTTCACACAATTAATGTAAAATTTAAATATAATAAAAAGAACAATAAAAGGGTGTAAGGGCTGTCACTTATTTTTCTGAGTTTAACAGAAAGCTTATGACACCTCCCCTTAGATATTCAACCTTCTATAAAAACAAACTTCAAAAAAATAAAAGTATGAATAATTACATGTACAAGTGAGGAATGCATTTTATATTTAACATTTATCCTTCAATTTAAACCCTCACCCCAACTTACAAAAAAGGACAGAATGTGGTTCACTACTACTATGACAACACTCATCTAAATGTTCACAAGTTCCCACTAAAGGTTCTGCAATTGTACCCACAACTAATAACAGTATAAAGTGGAATCCTAGCAGTCTAAAGATCCACAATAGCTCAATCACACTTCCCTCCACCTCCTGCCCCTCCAGCAAAATGTATCAAAGGATCTATCTCTCTAGCATCTGGACAGGGCTACTATATTTGGTGTTGCTGCAGCATCAAAAACAGAGCATGAGCTCTGATTTCATTATACTTACCATCGTATTCTGGAAAATAGTCAACTAGATGGGAGTACATAATTTTCTCCTCTAATAGATCTTTTTTATTTAAGAACAGAATTACTGAAGAATTCTGGAACCACGGATATGTGATAATTGTCCTAAAGAGTGCTTTGCTTTCTTCCATTCGATTCTAGAATAAAAAACAGCAATATTTTGAGGGTCATGAATTTATATATTTTTAATAACTTCACGCATTTTCAATTTATTTTGTAGAAGGATCCATTTCCTGTTTTGCACTTTCCCACCAATATAGAAGGTTCAAGTAATTGAATTAAAGCAATAAGGAAGCAACTAATTAAACATGCGGGCATTTTTCTTCTGCAGATTCAACTGCCGAAGCATATTCTTTAAAACACTAGTCATAAACATGAAAGGTGTAACAGGTACATTTGTGGAGTCTGAGGATACACAGTTATGATTAGCCAATGCACTGGTGGTTATTGAAAAGCAGGTGATTAATGGTAGGGACAAGTATAGCATCACAAGACATAATAACCAATTCAAGATCTAATACATTATTTATTTTACATGACTTTGAGTATTTTGAGTGCAGAGTTAAGTAATTCTTCGAGATCAGACTTAATTGTAAGCAAATTTGGATTCTGAGAACATTTTGTCAATACTAAAAGCTTATGACATAAAATTTAAAAAAAAACTTTAATTTGCTAAATTTGTTTCTAACATGATTGGATTAACCTTTAATTCTTTTAACTGTACCTGAAACCCCTTTTCATTAGAGCTAAAATGTCAGTGAAGCCTACAGTTCTATTTGTAACGTTCTTCTGTCATTGCAAAATAATGTTACAATTTGATTAGTTATGAAGAACTGCTAGACTGACATGATGTGGTTAATATAGTCATAACAAATATGGTTCAAAACATAGGAACTAACTTTCTCTTTCTATTATTTAAAGCTGCAGCCCCCTGAAAAAGTCTGTTTCAACAACAATTTGGGCTCCAGAGAATGGCAAGAAGGTGAATTGTGCAGATTCTATTGTTGTTGAGCCATGCAACAATCTGTCAGACAACTCAGACAGTTTTGCTGTGAGTGTATCTTTACTTCCATTACTTTGCCTTTTAGAGAGGCCAACATAAATATGAACTTAAAAACCCAAACAAACTTAAAACAATAAAACAATAACCAAATCCCAAACAAATTCAATTTTGTCACAGAAGTTGGTGATTTGGTCTCTTATATGACCTCAGAATCTTCATGTAATTTATTAAACTTTATTGTGGTGAGTGAAGATAAATAGCTGAATTTATGTATTTAGAAACTAATGCAAGGAAAAAAACATTTGCTTTATGCAGTCCGAGCTCATGACCTGTATTCGTTTCAAAGTGTCAGGATTTCATTCTGAAAGAAGAAAAACTCAAATGTCAACAAAGCTGAGCATAAAATCTAAGTCTTCGGACTAACTGTCAATCAGACCATGTTTTCTAATCAATGTTTTATACAGACTTCTTCCATAAACAAGACCTTAGCAGAAAGGCAACGGGAATTACCCAGTACAGTTTTCACCTTTAAAACTTGATGAAAAAGATAAGGTAATGCAAACTTACAAACTGCTGTTTATATTATAAATATTTACCTAACCTCCTTAATTCTTGATATCTTCTAATGTGCCACTTAGAAGATAAAACAGCATAGTGACTCAATTAGAAGTGTTCTTTCACAGTAAATCTGTAAGCTATTGGTAACTTCTCAATACAAAAAGCTCAAGGAAAACACAAACAAATTACTAAATGATCCTGCTTTTCACAAAAGCTCTTCAAATGGACTACAGTATTTCCATCTACAATGCAGGTTTTTTCCATATACATAACACAGAATTGCAAAGACAAAATAAATAGATGTTTGGATAAACTTACAACCCCTCCTTAAGGAAAGCTCAAGAAAACTGTATTGATTAGCCCCAGTGCACATTTTCATTTTCTGTTTGAAAGGGATGCCAAACAAGATGAAGCAGAAAATGCATGCAGACTAAAGCTACATTGACATCATGCCTAAAACAATTTCTGGCACCCAATCAGCTAAAAAAATGAACTCTGTAATTGCTATATATCACAAAAATACCAGGAAATAGACACAAACAAAACAAAAATACTGTAAGATGAATGTAAGATAAGTATGTCTTATATATTACTAGTTCTGTGTAATATAAATTCCACAGTCACTTTTTCCTATTACCAATTTTTAAACGTTTCTCAAATCCTTTCAGACTTGATTTGACGTTTTTATTATTTCAAAAGCAGGTTTTCATTATTTCAAAAATTGTTCAATTAGTTCAAAAGTTACTTGCAATACAAAAAAAAAAAGGCATACTACTTAGAAGAAGTGCAAAACAGCTGCTGCAGAAATAATAATGCTACATCAAAGAGAAAAATTACAGACTTGGGGAATCTACAGGAGTGGTTGATATGTGCAGTCTAACAGAACTGAAGGAAATGCTTGGTTACTTCAGAAAAAGTACACAGTTCAGGATGTCAGTAACTAAAGTCAGTAAAAATATTCCAGATTAGCCTACACTGCATTCTTTAGTACAGTCAAAGTTTCGCCTCGTACAGAAACCACTTTCCTCCAGAAGCCATTTGCTTCCAACTATCAACCAGTTAACTACATTTCCAGGAAAAGCCAGGCTAAATCTGAATCTATTCCTGGTTCTGGAAGAACAGGATTTAAAGACTCAGCAATAATAGACTGTTGCCCTTACTAATTTTGTATTAAATTATCCACTTCTAAACAAAATTAACTGGAAGTCATAGAACTGTGAGACTGATACAAAAATGCACATTACATTGTCAGAGGTCACTGAAGTAGAACTATTTCCTATGGTGTAAGGATCATGCCCTGTAGAGTTCTAACAGATGAGGACATTGAAAAAGCACGACTGTGGCCAGATGAAGAGCGATTTCCTCCAGTGGGGATGGAAGAGTAACTTGTCTAGGTACACTAATTCAGCTCCATATTCGGGAAGTAACATCAGTCCATTAAGTAGTCCCCAAGACAGAAGAATGAACACACACAAAGAGGAGGGAACAGTGTTAGTGATTTTGAGGAAACAATCATCATGTTTCTTCTGGGAAAACAACGAATATGTGTGCAAAAACTGGTATATAAACAGGAGTTTTTCTAAACTCAGTATTCACAATATGCTTGAAAGTATACCCTGTGCATGGGGCAACAAATAAATACCTGCCTTCTAGTACTGAAATTATAGTGCTAGGGAATTTACTTTTTTGACTGTTTTCAGTAACAAAACAGTGAAGTCTCTTACACACCAAATGGTAGTTGAAATGAACAGTAATTATCTCAGTATAGCGATTATTTCAAAGTGACCCTAACGGCCCCTCCATCTGCAGAATGAAGCAAGCAGCAGGGATTAAGGCATTGGGAAGGCTGAAGACACATTTTCTAAGGAGTTGGCAAAGGATGACAAGCTGTCTAAATCAGTTAAGAAAAAGGTCACTCTCATTAAGATCCATAATTGACAGGTCTATGAATTTCCATGATCCTTCTCAAGGAAAAGTCTACACAACACTATGTTCTCCCTTTAAAACAGAAGTATGGAAAAAAAGAATTATGCTGACACTAGCTATTTTTGCTGATTGTATGTCACAAAGGTCAGATTAGTATCAACATCACTATATGGTCTTTCATTTTTAAGTAGTTCTTCCCAAGGGCTAAGCTTCCAAATTCTCTGCACTAAGATACTGGTTCACTATTATTTGGAGAAGAATGTTGTCTTTATGTCACCAGAAACTACTCACTACAAAATCACTAAAAACAGTAACTTACAGTTTAGCTCCAAAATCAGACTCTTCATATAACAACACTATTATCCAATACACTTTCAGGGCCTGGCTACCTGGATGGCTTCCAAGTAAAGGCTAGGTCTATTAGAGGTAAAAACAGTACAATTAGATGACAGCACTTACTGCTATAACCCAAGAGAACATAAGAGGGCATAATTATGTACTTACATATTCACAGGGATGCTGCTACACTGCTGCTACAATTAATTACAATACAACATGAATGAGTAACAACCCTTCCTATAATTTATTCAAATGTAAACATCTGTAAATGCCCACAGTTACTTTCACACATATTCCACTGAAACAGCAGCAACCCTGAAATGCTGGCTGGAAGGCACCCCTGAAGTTCATCTAGTTTAGTCTTTTACTTCAATAGGACTGAGGTCAACATGGGAGTGTATCAGCAATGGTTTTGTCTTGGGAAGCCTTGAAAGCCTCTGCAGACAGATTTCAGTAACTCACTGATTTCCCAGTCCCACTGCTAAACTAAAAGCCACTGGAAAACTGTTTCCTGACATACAGCCTGAACTTTCCAAGCTATAATCTAGTTATATCATTCACCTCAAAAAGCTCAGCTCCACAGCACACCTGCAACTCTGCAAATACTTGTTGGCAAGTATTAGTGTCTTAATCACTACACCAAACAAACTCAGGTCTCTCACCCTGTCTTCATACGACATGGGCTCTGGACTTTTCATGCTTTCCTCAACTGCTTATATGACCACAAAATTGCATTTCTAAACTCTCTATAAATTACTTCAAAGGGAAACTGAAGAAAATTGTGTTAAGGATGGTGTGGTGAACTGACATTTTGATATTTTGTCACCTCTATGTGTACTTTGTAGATGTTTTGCAGGAATTGAAAGATGGCCTAAAGATTTTCAAGTAGATTTTATCTGCCTGAGCAGATAAAGCAATATACAGGTCCTCAGCTTACTATAGCAGATTGAACATTCTAAGATGGTTATTTCATTTTCCTATGATCCATGGATTAAGCAAAAATTATGAAACAATTAACTTTTTAACTAATCAATCTCTGCTTAACTGTCTGCAGTCTTTCATCTCTCTATTTACTCAATTTCTTAGAGCAATTCAGCTTTTATGGATGTCACAGCACATAAAACAATTTTTGTTCCTGAATTAATTCCTCCAATGATACTGCTTGTTAACCTCTAAAGTTTCTCCTAATCTGGTTTTCTGTCACAAATGATACCTCACTCCTTTGCTTCCTCTCTATTTTTCTTTATTAAATATATAAGTAACATTACTGCCAAAATATTTTTAATCAGTTTAATTAAAGGAAGTTTCACAAGATGATATGGTTGAACTACTGTTCAGAAGAAACACTTGTCATGAACAGGATGCACTTTTCTTATGTAAAAACAGCTTCATGTTACAGTAATTTTACTGGAAGTAGGGTTAGGATTACAAGGAGAAAGGAAGAATTCTGAATTGGGGATCTGACCTGCCAGATGCAGGAAGCTTTGCCAAACTAAGCCAGACTGTGGCTCTTCAAAAGAAAGAGTAGCAACAGTGGGGAGCAGGCAATATTTTATAGTTTGTCCAAGACTCAATCACATTTTACTTCACCAAATTCCCTCCAGAAAAATCTCATTTCTGCTTCAGTGGAAAAGGCAGTAGATAGAAATTTATGAATAACTACTCTACAGAAATGTGCAGCTGGAGCTGGCTGAAGGCTTTCTCAGTAGCTAAAAGTCATTCTCAGCAGTGAAGCCAACCTTCAACAACAAACCCTGTCCAACAGCTCATTGTAGCCTTCCTGGCTTTGCACATAGAAAATTAGCAGCAGGATTACTCTGCTGACCTGGGCAAATTTCCTGCTCTCCTTTGGCTGCAGTCAGTCTCAGACCGCATAAAAACATTATTGATATTGCCAGCCGCTCCTCCATTTTTCCCATGATATACAGATGCCAACATAAAATTCTCCCATCTCCCACACAACTTGAAATGGCTGCCAGTCCAATGTAAAAATATCTTATGAAACAGAATAAGAAATACAGCAAACAAACTCCAAAAGTGAGTATCAATTTGGTAACTACAAACAGATCATATAGTCTTGGACAAGATCATTCAAATCTTTTAACAAACATCCAGAAAAAAACACTGTACTTACTAACAAGTCACAGGACTGTCCAATTTTGTGACTAGAAACATGCTTTTATGAAAGAAAAAATAAAATGAAATTTCTTTTTACCATGTTATCTCTTATTATAGAACAGTTTTTATGTTAATTTTTTTTCTATGACCACCAATCATTAAACCAAATATAATTAGATATATAATTATGTTCTCTCACATTTTTATCCAAATGCCAACTCTTACTCTTCCTTTAATGCATTAAAAAAGATTATATCGACTTCCACTTTTTTTTTTTTTTTTTTTAATATCTACACTTTCCATTTTGATGTTAAAATGATGGATTTCTACTTTGGATCTACGTGTTGAAATTATCCTTGTTATCTGCTGCTCTGGAAAAATACACAATTACTCCTGCAATTAGAGAAATGAAAAAACTGGCATAATTTATAAGCACTTGACTCAAAAATGTAAAATCCTGAAAAAACACCTGAAGACTACTAAAATAGCGTTTTAGAGATGTATCAGCTGGTATCCAGTGAAGAGAAAGCAGCATTTCTCAGCTAACAAATAGTGCTTTGACAGAAAAGACCATGCACAGCATTAATCTCAAACAACAGAGAAGCAGTAGTGGAGTTTCACCCATTACTGACCTGTGGATTGTCTAGAGTGGCATCTAGTGGGCATACTGCAACTTACATACAGAACTTCTCCACGGACACCCGCTTGTCATGGGGGAGAAGCTTGTGTGCCCTTATGAGGTTGTGAGCTTTACTGGTGGTGGTTTATGCCTCCGGTAGGGTCTCCCATACTGGTCAGGTCTCAACTGAAGGGTCAGACAAAGTGTGTCCTCGGGCAGGATGGGCTCATCAGCCGCCCAGCAGCTATCCTAGGAGAAGGACAACTCTAACTCCAAACCCGGGTAGATGGAGCTCGCTTAGCCCTGTCAGGCCATCCATCTAAGAAAAGGATACTCTAACCAAACCTACATCCTGAGGACCTCGCTGTCACCGTCCAAGCTTGCTAGGCCCTGGCAGATGAACCTCAGGAGTAAAGGGTGGGGCCAGTTCTGTGCACGCTGTGCCTCACCTAAAAAATCCACTGTGCAGACTTGCTTGACATACAGAATGAAAAATCCAGTTATTTCTTCTTTAAAAATTGTTAGCAATTTAGATAGCGTCTGTTAACAAAACTAGGATTTTACAAATTCTGAGGGATATTTTGTTGAAATGCCATCATAAAGGCGGCGGTGAGGAGGTACACAAGACCAATTTTCAGTGAAAAAACTTGTACCACATATGTAGTTGTGCATACAGGTAAAAATGCTTATTTGAGTGAGAGGGCATTCTGAGATGGTAACTATAGAAAAGGAGGAACTGACACAAGAGTGCTTCAGGAAAAAAAAAATGCAGAGGTTAATATTTCAGAAGTTGTTTAATGTCACAATAATGGACTATTATTTTAATTGACAGAATCTTGTGTTAACGTTTTTTGTGTGAAAGTCTGTAATAACTCAGAAGGTCTCCCTTATCCAAGTAAGAGTCCCAGCAACTATTTTAGCAGACGTAATGCCCAGTTGCACAGAAAGACCTACAATGTATTTCTTGGCTAAAAATTTGATACAGCTCCTACACAAAAATTGGGAAATAATAGAGGAAATCAGGCAGTGGGAAGTAAGTGCAGAGTCCTCCACTATGTAAAAAATGTAAATACAGAATCAAAACTGAGATTGCTTCACATTTTTGCTACCAGTATGATCTACTGCTGTAAACTAAAAAAACCTGCAATGGTTGTACAAATATTTTGATGAGTAACTCAAATGCAGTGAGAGGCAACTTCAAACAGAGAGCTCAAGCAAAATTCTGTTATTTTGTTCACTGGTCTTGAATCTTTCTGCAATCTAAACTGAAAAAAAACACTGCTGGTAGAGGGCCGGGAAGACATCTCTGTAGATGCAAACTGTATTTTTAAATCACCTGGAAGAAGAACCTCTCCAACAACTTGAATTTGCAATACATGGCAATTTTATGTACCCAGCAGAGGCACAGATGAAGGAACTGACAGCTGACATACATCAAATCAACCTGTTCAACAGCCACCAAGGCACAAAGAGTGTCCAAAACCAAAAGGCTCTATAAAGTGGTCAAAAATCATGATCCATGCAGTCCTATTAAGTATCTTTTAAATACAAAAATGGCTCCTGAATTATTTTTCATGAAAGAACATGAATGACAGAATAATCATCTTTTCATTAAAACCTAACTGTATTTCAGAAAATTGGTGAAAATATTTTAAAATTAAATTGTCATTGAATAAAGCTCTTTTCCAGACACTGACACTGGTTATTGGGGAAAAAAACGAAAAAGTGGCAGTCAACTTTGCCTGAAATTTCTGCCAATAGCAACACTTACCACCAGCATTTCTGGTAGCCTCTGTAAGCTTGTTCATGATCATTCATTCAACCTCCCATTTCCATTATGAACCACCCACTTGAACAAAGAGAGAAAATCTCTGACCCTTACAAAAAGCTTTCCCAGCACTGATACTTTACATTCAAAAGGTTCTTTATCCACAAGCCAAAAATAAATATGCATCTGTACAAACAGGTATGGACAGACAATACACACAGCCACAACCTTTGGCACAGGTGTTAGTTTCTCTAGTTTTCAAATAAACAATCAGCACTGGAGGTTTGACTTCCCATAAAAAAAAATAATTTTGAAGACCATTTGAGGATTTTAATTCTGAGAGTTCATAATATCCCTTTACCCTATGCACAATTGTTCTAGATTGCAAGTTGTCGATGAATAAACCAGCCGACTGAAGCATTACAAGTATTACAATTATTCACAATGCAGAATAATAGAAGTGCTCTGATTTCATAATTGTTTTCTTTCCACATATGACTAATCTGTGAATAAGGAACACAAAATGCTGAATGACATATGAAAGTATGCCCAGATGTGAACAGCAAGATAATTTTGATGAAAAAATTATATATATTGTTCAGGTAATTGCCTCTATAAAGAGCAAAAATACTCTGAACTCTCTGGCCTTACTCTGCCTGATACTTTAGTCCCACATCAAAAAAAGTGTGACTGGAACATTTTACCAATTTGCTACCCATTAAGATACAACATAGATGAACACTACACTAATTCCATCTAATCTTTGGATACTCTTCATGTTTTGCAGATGTATTTTTGCCCAGATTCAAAATGTAGGTATGCATTACTGCATCTACATATCTGTATTTCAAATGAGTTAGTAAAAATACCTATCCTGGGTTTCATTTACTTAATTTAATGTAATTTTACTAAATTAGATTTTAACTGGAATATTTTTTAACAAACCAAGCAACATTGATCCCTCTACTTGGGACAACCTAAGAATAACAAAATTATCCATCAACCAAAAGAACAGTGCCTTTGTTCAATTACTTGAAGCACAAAAACATTGCCGAAAACAACCCTACAAAGTTCTTTCAGTTTCAATTTGCAGTTGTGGCTGAGACACTGAAAATGTAATTTGCTTAATATCCTGTTTTGCTTTCATTCAAGTGTTACTTCTGATAAAATTGCAAGACAATTCTTCAGTGTAAATTAAGTCATGCGAAGGTAACTACATTAATGCAGATATCAACTGTCAAATAAAACAGGATTCTTCAGGTTATTAAAGAGGCTATGGCAAAACCTTATGACATGACTATGAAGCTGTTCCTCAAAGAAACAAACAAAAAAAATCTCCTTTCACATGTCAAAGTACAGCTTTGCTAGAATCAAAGAAGAATGTGTGTTAGAATGTGCCTGAGGAAGTCATCTGGTACAACTCCTTGCTTCCTGCAGGAAAAATTTTGTCATGACATAAGGTTACTCATGGCTGTGTCCAGTCAAACTTGGAACATCTCTCTACAGGATGGGAGATCCTACCACTCTAAACCAACAATTCCACTTCACTCACTCCTATGTAGATACCATCTTTTAGCCCTCAAATCCATGAACAAATCAAGTCAAACACAATTTTACTTAGGGCCACTGTATTTATAAATTATGAAGTCACTGGACTGCTTTAATGATCCCCTATTGCTAATGCTTGGGACATAGCATTTTTAAGAACACGCTGTTTCCATGCAGGACTCTGGTCAGACGTCCTTTCTTTCTTTCATCTCTCCTTGACTGAGCATCACCTTCAACTACCTTGAAAGATTTGTGCAATGGCTATTGGCTCGAGTCATCTCTAGATCTACTGGTTCTATTCACACCTTTACAAATGTTATGCTTTCCTACTGCTAGTGCCGGGCAAACATTTGGTACTGTTAAATGAGCCTACTACTCTAAATTTCAGAAACCGGGAAACCTTAATGGGAAATCACAGCTGCACTTTGCTTCTAAGTAACTGCCACTGTTGTAGCAGTCTGTAAACTCAGGATAAAAAGCTGTAAGACAATTGGATGCTGAACACAGGATTAGAGGGCATCAAGTTACAGCAGCAGAATTCTCAACAGTTCAAGCAGCAGTCTTCACACAAGCCTGGTTGGTACATCACACTGCAGCAATGGAGCAGGTTCAGACAAGTTTCTGGGGAACTCCTTCTGTTCAGAATGAAAAGAATGGTACCACATGTAAAGTCTTTGTTGGAATGTTTCTAAAGGGATTGATCAAGACTGGAACAAAAGAGATTCAATCCGGTTATCATACCAGGTTAAGTGATGCAGGTCCTTACAACATACAAACCATTTGGTTCCAGGCCATAAGGAAGTGAAAGCCAGTGGACAGATCAACACAAAGCAAAACGAAGAAAATGGGGAAATTATGGTGATGCCTAAAGGTTTGGTGTGTATTTTGTAGATCTTTAGAGTTTTAGAATTATAGGCTTTCTTGTTCACATATTAAGTGGTGTAAGGAGTCACTAAAGTAATTTTCTCACATATTCTAAGCTTTCTGAAGGTCAGGGTGTTTTGCAGAGACACTTGCAAGACAACTTGAAGACAAAAAAAAGAATAGCCCAGAACCCTTGGAGCTGCTCCAAGGGGGCAACACTTAGGACCCTGGGAGGTGGGACACCAAGGGAAAAGGGAATCATGGTTGGTTACAGATATATATCAATTATTGGAAGATTATAAAAACTGTAACATCACTGGGGGAAGGCACGTGCATAGGCCTTGTGGTACTGTGCACTTCTGTTGAAGCTCCCAATAAAGGTATTTATCTATCTTTCTCCATTAATGTCTTTCTGAGTGCCTATCTTCCAGGATTTTAGGCATCAATGGCACGTTTGTTTTTTTTTAATGTCCATTGAGCAATATGGCATTTATTAAGCTCACAGAAAAGACAAATCTTGAAAACCACTTAATATGTGTGAAAGGAGGAGAGACAGAAAGTAATGGCAATATGAGACACAGCTCAACGGTACATAACCACAAAATAATTTAGATTGGAAGACCTTTAAGATCATATAACTGGGATTTTTTTTTAAATCAAGAAATCTATTTTCCTATTACTTTAAAAACTCAGAATTCTTAAGCTATTCATGTATGCTTCACACATTACAAACATTTTCAGCAAGAATGGCAATTTGGGATCAAACCTATAAATATATGAATTATAAGGGGGTGGTACTTTCTAGAAAACTTCAATGCAAATTGGATGACAGTTCTGATCATTAAAGGCAATGTAAGGAAATACTGTCTTAACAGAAATTCCATTACATATTATTATTTTAAAACAATGAATCAGGTTCAAGTTATTAAGACACAGTACAAGCATAAGAAAAAAGGCTCTGAAATAAAACTGTTTTTTTAAAAGTGCAGAACAACCGCCTCTTACAAGGAGGTTCATATTTTACCTTCAATCTTGTTAGAAGTTCTGATTTAAAAATTATTTTTTTTTTTTTACCAAAATGTATTGGCTCCAACCAGAATAATCTAAACTGAAATTTTTCCGCAATATATTTTGTGCAATGGATGTTCAGAATACTCATATTGATTTACTTCTACAATTATCTTCTAGCAATGTATACTTCCAATACATCTGTTGCTTTGCAACCTGTGACAATTAGAAGGACTGTATTTGCTTTTTGATAGTTTAGAAAATTTCTGATTTTCACGTGGCCTATTAATCCATTAATTTAGCTGAACCAAGGAAATTGTATCCTGTATTTTCTGGTTTTGTTCTGAGAACTCTAGCAAAAAGTCGACAGAGCTATATAAGCTATCTGAAATGTTATACACCTTAAGACTTTTAGTGCACTAATATGGAAGAGAAGTATGTTCAAGCTTCAATACAAACTTTCCTTTATTCCGCAGTTTCCAAGTACTTCATAAGCTGTGCAAAGACAATGAAAATCTTTTTTCTCTGAAACTCTGTTTTACAGGTATAGTGCTATGTCACTAGTTATTCCATAATTACAAGTGGTTACTAGCTCTCTTACAAAGCTGGAACCCATGTTCCCATTTACTACACTGAGACTTTGAGATTTTATATGCTGAATGAAGCATCTGTGACAGGTATATAAATACAGCATATCCTGGAATATTAATTAATATACTTAATCTAGAATTAATCCTTCAGTAAGAATAAAAGTTGATTTTAAATATGGAAGAAGTTCTAAATTGTTTTTTGATAAAACTGCAAATTTCTACAAATCTGCCATCAAAATTCAAAGTCAAAGCATGACCTACAGAACATAATATATCATAAATCAATTTACCAGACAGATGGCTCCTTCATTTTTATTTCACCTCTAAATCTATTGGAGTTTTCTGTAAAACGAAAACACCTGTTAATTTAATTTATAATATGTTCTCCTTTGTCACATCACATCAGACTAACAAAATATTTACTTAATTTACAGAGCTATTAATGTAATTAGTATATTATGTCCTCTGGTTCAAATTGTGCCCTAATTTTCACCAATGAACCTAGAGAGACTTTCTGTTTTATTAAGGGCAGAATTTGGAACAGTTGGCTATCTCTCTGCTTGGATGTGTCTGTTAGAAGAAAGAAGAATTTCATGATCATATTTCAACTGAAATTTTGCATGATGTGTTTATATATACCATGCTTCCTAATTCTTCCCATTTCGTATTTATGCACCAAAATCAAGTTATGTACAATCTAAACACATACTTAAGAGAGATGCCATTGTTTCTGAGTACCTCCTTACAGAGAAATCACTTAAAATACACTCAGACAGCCATGCATGCGTCTCTTCAGGATTGAAGCTCTGAACTCTTCCTGAAGTCTTTGTCACAGGAATGCAATGTCATGGATGTGTCATTTAAAAGTCATCCTACACAGGTCTCTGAATAACAGGCAGTCTGAACTCTTGTCTTAATTTCCATGTATGATGCCCCCTTACACAGCAGTTTTAATATATTCCTCAGAACCTTTAATTCTTAACTCCTCCAAAGGCACAAAGACAGAAACAGTTCCCAGCTCCACCTCACATATATCCAGTGCATAAAAGCACAAGAGACACTAATAGAGCCTCTCAACTCAGTAGAACCTCATCTGATTTATAATCCAAATACATTTCTCTTGAATAAGGTAAGTAAGGGAAGAAATGGATTTACAACTGGGCATCCATAGGCACTATGTTTTGAAACACAAATCAAGAACCTCTAGGTTTCTACAGAAATTTCATAAGGAAGAATGGTCATAAAACCATGTATGCATCAAATAGCAAATATTAATTGTTACAGAACAATGAAAATCTGTATTAACTAAAAACAATGTCAAAAATTATTAAAAACTACAATTTTCTTTGTAAAAATGTACTACAAGGAAAGAGACTTCAGGCAATAACATGCAGTGGACTAATTAGAAAAAGAAAGTAGGCTATCTTAAAAAAATCATAGCTAAATCAGGCCATGAAAGCAATGCAAAGGAAATAGCAGAACACTGTAAATTGTGAAATCATATATTTTAATTTCGGTAAGAGGCACACAGATCAAAGGCGGATTAGATTCTATCCTAGTATCAAAATGATGGAATATATATGAAGTAGGACATTTACACACATTTCCTCACTTAGGTGCTAAAACTTCAATACTGCTTCATGATTTAAAGCTAGGTGCAAAAACTATCTTTTTGCTGGTTACCGAAGTTTCCAAGTTAAATCACTGCCTTCCCTCATGAGGTTGTCACTTCTCAGTGAAGAACAAAATTATTTTTCAGGGATAAATTTCTTAATTCAAGGTGTCAACTAAGACATTTATAACATTTCCCCATATTTCTGCTACGCTGACATTCAGAAAACCATGTTTTGCTTTATGCAGAATAAATAAACTGATTGTTCAATTTATTCTCTGACTGCAATGGTTAGAGGTAAAGGGAACAAAAAAAGAAGAGTAAGAAAGCAGAACTGTGGCATATCAACAAAATCTAGACAGACTGGTTATAGTTTGCTGAAAGCCAAAATTTAAACTGCCCAGATGGGTGCTTAGCTCTGACACTGCTGTGATCCCTCCCAGAGCTAGAGTAACACAGACCTAAGTGTGATGTAAAGCCTACTAGACAATGTAAGTACGTATGACATGAAAACAAAAACCAGTTTGAATTAAAGTAATTAATATATTTTAAACTGCAAAGGTTCAGACGTTTTCCACCGTTGTTAATAAGAAACACAAATAGTTTAGTGGCAAGGTGAGAGAACCATCTGCAAGAAGGTTTTGACTTCCACAAAGTACTTAAAAAGTGAAGAATCTGAAAAATCAAAGCAGCTTTATGAGTGATCTCTCTTATAACAGTTGAAAATTAGTTACAGAGAAGCTACCACAACTTTAGGCATCACTGTGGTCATTATCCAAAATATGAACACCTTCACTCAGATACTCTATTCAAGTTACAACACATGAACCCTTTTAGCTTATGAGAACACAGAGTAAGTTGGTATATGCCAAATGATTCAGCCTAGGAAGATAATGCTCTGTCTTTTGCAGAAGAGATGCTCTAAGGCATGATCTGCACACTGAAGTTATCTGACTGAAGTGCTGAGCGAGCCACCTCACTAGAACAGGATATAGCTAATAGGGAAGCAGAGTCTGGCAAACCGTTCCTATGAGACTTCCTTTGAGAAATTCTCCCTATGAAAAAGACAACGTGAAAACACAGTGATAAGCTGCTACAATCAGGAAGCTTGGAAGCCTATTTTGGATGGTTAGAATAGCATTCGAAAATTATCATAACTAATTTTTCTCTATATGATTTCCAAAATATTTTTAAATATTTTGCTTTGACTTGTATGTTTAAAATGCTAAGTACTTGTGTGTTGACTTTATGGCTACAAAAGAATAATGCAAACAGAAGACAGAACCAGACATTTCTAGTATGGCTTGAAATCAGTTACATCTGACTGAGTTCTCTTTTTATCTCCACATGTCTAGCTGCCAAAATTACAAGAGTACACCACCATTTTAGTAAACACAGCTTTGAAGGATAGAATTAATTGTATAACTAACACAACAATACTTTTCTTTCATGGAAAATGTAAATGCTTTCATGACTTCCAGGCTTTTAAAAAGAATTATTAATGAAGAAAGTTCAACACACAAACATGAATGTCCAGGGACACTTGCTTTACTTTGTTATGTGAACCATTCTCTTAAACAGTGTAATCAACATGTATGCAGCCATGAAGAAGATATTTTCAAATGTATTCTTTTTCTCACCTTACTTTGTAGGTATGTGCTAAAAGACTTGCACAGGACAGGGTCAGTGAATAAAATTCATAAAAGTTTTAAGACTAAGTTAAAATATGCCTCAGGAAAGACAAAATAATCTGAACACTGAAAAACGTCCTTACTCTGTAAAACTGCATTCAAAATAATGGATATTAGTGTGCTTTGCCCCCTCAGCTCACCCACTTACTTCTCTCAGTTTTTGAAATGAAAATACAATATACTTCTTTGGCCTTAAGTCAAAGAAATGACATTTACTACCTTAGGGTTTGTTGCAGCAAGAAATCTCTAAAGTTCATCTTCATTTACACCACCTATTCTTGTGCCTTTGCTCATAACACAAACTGGACAAAGATTTCTCTATATTCAACTGCATTCCCCTTCAACACAAAATAGACAGACTTCAAATACTCCATGGAGTTGATCACCTTTGCCATATTTGGAGGTTGAGTCCTTCCTTTGATCCCTAGGGTGCTTCTCATGCCACTGGGTACCAGTTCTATATGACTGCTTGCAGATGCACTTAGAAAACACCTGGGACTGGACAAGTGAAGCTATTTTTCCTTTAAAACTGGTGGCATTTGCTGACAATTGCTTACCTCATTATCTGACTCCACAAGCACTTGATCATATTCACTAAGAGCTACTAGGAACATGATAGACGTGACATTTTCAAAGCAATGTATCCATTTTCTTCTTTCTGATCGTTGGCCTCCTACATCCACCATTCTGTAAAATTAACATCCACATCAACTCCATGAATACCTTAACAGATAAACACACAATCACACACACAATGACAAAATTCAAGAATTTAGTTAAAAACATAGTTTGGTTTTCTTAATTATTTTCCCATTTATATTTAATAGCACCTGTTTTAAGTAGATAGTTAATCATATTTGCTCTAAGTCTCAAATGCTTTTTGTATTTAAATTATTGTGGGTCTCAAACCCCTCAGAATTATGAGATACAAAGGTCTCCTGAGCCACAATTTGGCAATGTATTCATTGTATTCTCCGTATTCAGCATAAACAGATGTGAATAGAACAGACTTGGTAGACTGCCTTTTTCTCTCCAAACTACCAGAATCAAAATGCTGAACTTGTTAAAGTTGACTCCTTTAAAGTGAATAGAACACAATATGTATCTAATAAATTTTTGATACCCAAAAATTACAACTCATGTCTGCTGCAGTGTATTCCTACTTCATCCCATGTCTCAGTGTAAGGACAGATGTCCAACTAGCAATTCCAAGGATGCTTTTTTGAACAACTGTACTTGCACTAAGGTAGGGTGATTTCTCTCTAAAAATGTCATAGCTTTTTATTCCACAATTGATATGCATGACAAGGACACAGGATTTTATTTTCATATGATTACTCATAGTGGAACTTTGATATATATTAAAAACATTTTATGCATTGAGATTTTATGTCAGAAATAACTACCTTCAAAAATAATAGACCTAATTGATCCTTCTGACATCTTTAACATCAGCTTCTTATTAAATGCGGACAACTACAAGAAAATAAACTGACCTAGTTCAAATTTTAAAAACATAAAATAATTGCTTTTTATGCACTTTTAACCAATATCTTATTCTTGCCATGAGTAACATAAAAGAAAACAAAAGAAAAAAGCAAATGCATGTTAAAACTTTTTTTTCTACCTGAAAATGACGCTTTGTAAGTCGAATGGATATTCAATGATCCCTGTTGTTGGAACTCGAACTCTGAGCACATCCTGCTGGGTTGGCAGATAGGTGGAATCTGCTATGCGGTCCAAGTCATTAAGATAGCTAAAGATAGGGAGAAACAACAGGAATGCCAGATAGTGACACCATCATCCCACTGAGAAAAAGAGAAAACTTCCCAATGGAAATGGGTTGTGGGGTAGAAAGAAGTACAACAGAAAAAAAGAGTATTATTGGCAGAAAGAAGGGGACAGAGTATAAAAAACATACTCCAGCACCACTCACATAGCTTCAAGTTAATTCTATGGGAGAGTAGTTTAATTATTAATGGGGGATTTTTTCATGAAACTTTCCTTGGCTTTCACATGTAAAGTCACTAAAGTTTTCAACCACGTAATTCTAGGAAGTTTAGAGATAAAGTATTATACAACATGAGAGAACCAGAAAATTTCATGGTCTTATTTGACTATGCAACATATTTCTTGATACTCATTCTGCAATGTCTACACATACACATGGATAAGGAAACCTGAACCTTCTACAAAGTAATGAAGTGCTGTTGAATAGATCTCTTCCAGTTATAACATGATAGGAGGCTACATGGCACTGTTTTGAGACTAAATTGAAAAAGGAAAAACTCATCCACTGACAAATTATAAAATTCTCCAGATTTTGTTATCAGAAGCAGCACTAATTAAATAGTGGCATCTCTGCACCTGAAAGCCTGCACTGACATTGAAACTTCTCATTAAGTTAATAAACTTGCAGTGCATGAAATACACTCCATCTGGCCACCAAACTGCTATAAAATAAGTTGTAAAAGTTCAGAAACTACAACTCAAAACTCTTATGCTTATTGGTTAATGCTGAGTTTCAACCATAAAGCACCAGTGTAGTGAAGGTTTTAATATATTGTCTTTAAAGCCATCCTTCAGAAAAGAAGTTTACCAATGTGTGTATGACAGTCTCTTTGGTCCAGGGGCAGGACATCTCATGAAATCAGTGGACCAGGAACATTTTGCTTGCCCCATGATAGACATCTGGGAAAATGACTGCTGCAGGAAATTAAGTTCTTTATCATTTGGCTAGTTCACAGCAGAAGAATGGCCTACAGTTAGCCACTGAGATAGTAAATTAATCTAGGGATACCCTCATTCATTCTAGGGGATGAGAGTAATGGTCTTGTAATTTATTAAGCGATGATGAAGTGTCATCAAGCTCTGAACATGTTCTTTTTCTTGCAGTAACTTGTGAAGGTGCTTTTTTAAAATAAACTCACACAAGAAATAATCAGGCTTCTTGATCTTATGAATTACTTCTTAGTGAAATAGTGAGAGGAAGTTATTCTGAACAATGACACAAATAAAGCAGTATAATTTCTACCTTACAGTAAAAATACAGAACTACTTTGTTACCTCTGGAAAGGAGTCCAATTATTATTGGTTCAGTTACCAAATTTTATTATCAGATTTCCCTCTGTATGATTCTATTAATGGAATATCAATCTGATATGTAAGCACTGAATGTAAGAAAGTTGTATTGAAAACTACAATTCAGGTAAATCAAAAGCAACTACTCTGAAAGTATTTTCTGAGAACACTGATTAGTTTCAGGCAATAAGAAAAAAGCCCTGAGAGTCTGGGTACTTGATCAGCCCTCAGCTTTTTTTTTTCTTTTTTCTTGACAAAAAAGCAGCATGAACAAGCTCATCACCAACATGTTGGTGGAAAGCCAAAAAAAAAAGTGTAGGTGAATGAAATCCATAGCCTCCACACTAAGAAAGTGACGGAGACCCTGAACTAGATTCCCTTCCATCTGCAAAAGAATCAGTTTTGGTTTGTGACTGAATTTTGGAAGGATGTAAAGAAGAATTGCAGGTCTTACATGCTACAGTGGCAGCATGAGCAGGAGAATTTTAACTGAATAAACTGGTAGGTGGTGGCCCATTTGCACACTTGCATCATTGAACTCCTTTGGCAAGATTCAGCTGTGGTCTCAAGGTGAGCCTAATTACTGCACCTCTGCATAGTGGACATGTTACTCAGTTATATGGTAATGTATATCTGACTGGTTTTAGAAAGGTGATAAAGAAAAGGGATACTACCAAATTTTAAAATCTCATTTGTGTTTCTGGAAAGCATTAAACAAGCAGATTAGGCATTTCATTTTGCTTCAGTCTAACATAATTCACTGACATCATTATATTTCAAAAGCATTACTTTGTCCTTAAAAATACTTCCCTTTTCCTTGTCTCCATTCAGTTACGCTCACTCAATAACTAAACTCAGATCACACTACCTTTTCACTCATTTCACTTGTAGCACCTTACGCAGCTTATACAGTCCACAGAGGAGTCCTTATGCATCCTTATGGAATTCTTTTTACTTGGATTTCTTCACTTAACAGATCAAAGGATGTTGGGCTAAGAACTGTCCTGAATTACACATTCAATCCCAGAATCAAGAAAACAATGCCAAAACCAGTAAGAGTACTTCGTAATTAAAAAAAAAAAAAATCAGAAGCAAGCACTAAATCCTTTAAAAACAAAATTGCCCAACAAAAGCAATTCAGAGTACATTCTGCATTTGTTTTCCAATAACAATATTCAGCCCCTACCACATTTCCTTCTAACTTAAAACTTAATAAACCAACATATTATTATATGAATTTATTTAAATGAAAATATTCCCATCCTTTGTGTCACAACTTACTTCTAAATCTTTCACTATTGATATTTTAATTCTGTGAACATACAGCAACTACTAATGAAATTCTTTCTAAATAGGAAAAAAGGTTTCAAGTTTTGATTTTTTTGTTTTGTGGTTTTTTTGGTTTTGTTTTGCTTTATTTTGGTTTTTTGTTTGTTTTTTTAGATGTTGGGGTTTTTTAAAAATTTACTTTAACAGAGACACTTCTGCTGAAAAATTACTTGCTCTGGAATTCATATTTTAGTAAAGTTCACTTCACTTCATTTTCTGCTACTGACAGTTCTGCAGGCAATTACACTTCCTGTCACCTTAGGAAGATATGAAACTTCACATTCTGCTATCAAGTTCAAGGGGATTAAACATGTTTCTGAAAATCAAGACTGAAAGCTTTGCCTGCAGCAGCAATACAGAATAATCTTCAAGACATTTAAAAGTCACTAAAAATGCCTTTAGTCTCTTAAAAATTGTAATTTCTAAAATCAAGTAAATAATTTCCAAAAATCCATTATTTTTGGGCAGGAATATCGATCATAGGGATTGACATCAGGGTCTTTCCATTTTATCCACTGTTTTATATCATGAAGACTTCTGATATATTGCAGAACTGTCTCTGTTCAGCCTGGTTCAATCTTCCTAAAATGCCAGTGGGAGCAGATAAACACATCTAAACTGAACACATTACTACAACTTTTGCATTAACTGCAAAACACTACACTTCTACACTCGTAGTACTATACAGACAAAACTCAAGCCATTTTCTCTTCATCAAGCACAGAAATGGATTTTTGCATTGCATTAAAAGGGGTAGCATGACAGTTTGATTATTCTGAACAACTGGTTTGTTGGGCTGACTCACTATTTTAAAATGATGAGAGGGAATATGTAAGTGAATACAGGTGACTACACAAAAAGTGGAATTGCATTAATATTTAAAGACATACTACCAGTTTTCACCTACTATTCTGTTCTTGTAACATTGAAAATGTATTAACTGGCTCACTGTGGTTTAAAAGTCTCTGTCACAATAAAGACTTATATTTTCAAATGCTCCTTGTACCAAAAGAGTCGAGTATTTAAATTGTTTTTCCCCCAAAGAAATTCTCTGATCACCAGGGGAACACAGTATTGCATGCATAGCCTTTAAGCACCCTACAGCTTATTAAACTAAAAATTAATTTATTTTTATTACTTTATCAAGCAGCAACTTTAAATTAAAACATCAAAAGTGCTAGCTAATGCCAATCCTTTTCTCTTCTTCAACTGTGTGGGCTCCAGCCCCACCTTTGCTACCTCTCTCCCCATTCCCAGCTGCCAAATCTTTCACTTGTGCAACAGCTTGATAACACATTTCCATCAGAATTATTTGGAATACTGATATTGCTCAGATTAAAATTGTTTATTTGATGGATATGGCCTGGGACATGGAAAGTCCATAAGATCCAGCAGGAAAGCAGGAGGGAGTTACTTCCTCCACTGTCTTACTGGCAATCAGAATGAAGCCAACGCTGTGTAAAATATGCCGGGTTTCAGAACACAGATGGGTGAGCAGCGAAATAAAATGAAGATTTTTTGACTGACTACTTTGTGTATCTGCTTATTAATAAACTGATTCACTGTGGCTTCCAAGAACTTAATGCAGATCCTAAAGTACTGACCACTATATTGCTCACCTGGACAAACAAATCCTGGGCACAAACTAAACATTTTAGAACACAATAGATATGCACAGTGTATTTTAGGTTAAGTGCCTAACTCAAAATGAATGAACAAGTACTTCAATCAGCCTTTGCCAGGAAACTAAGTCTTCAGAAATGGCTACACACTCTTGAAAACAAGACTTGACACATCCACAAAATTCCACAGAGAGAGTTGCCAACAATTGCCCCAAACCAGATATTTTCTGTTTATTAGCTTAAAAATTTAAAGTCATAATAATACGGGCATTGCAAACATGGTGTCAGCCATCCTGAGGGCTAATTCAGCAGTGGGTAACCACCAGCATTACCACAGGGAATTCACTTACATGGGTAGAAGGAACTATACAAAACATTTAGGTCTCAGCTGTATGGTACTCTGAGCTTATTTTTACAACCTCCTAAGAAATTTTATTTTGATGAATCACACTGCAGGTATACAGCCTCTCACCCAAACAGTACCTGCTCAGCTAGGGATCATACAAAGGGAAAAAAATAGGAAAATCCACGGTTCTAAGTAAATTTATAATATTGACCAAGTTTCACAAGTTAATTATACCTGAAATTAGTTTTTATAAAAATGAGTTTTAGTGGCTGATGAGGTAGTTTTCCAGGGGGTTGCTATAGTGACAAGCAAAGGTGCATTACCAAGGTGATGAGTATGTAATGAGCTGCAGGCAGCGGCCCTCCCTTGACGTCAGGAGAAACTGCCAGTGCCTAGCAGCACGCTTGTCATCTGCACTCTGACCAGAAGCAGAGAAAGCCTTTTGTTTCCCAGTCAACATCAAGAGAGAAGTAATTACTTTTAATGCACTTTACATCATCTGAGACAAGATCCAAGCCTGCAGCCAGCTCCAGGGAAGCTGCCAGGCTATGGTGGCGCTAAAGATGTCCATGAAAGAGAGTAGGTTTCAAAGGTACTGTTTGTCAGCATTTAAAAATAAACAGAAGGAGCAGGATCATGGGAGTAGACCGACTGGCTTTGTACATTCCTATATGTTTTTTCCATACAGAAATTAAACAAGGAATTAAAACTCCTAACCTTAATAAACAGACCAAAGTAGTTTCAATCAGTGAAGTTCTTTAGGAAGTTAAATATGACCCCCATCACCATGAACAGGTAGCTCATCTTTCAGCTTTAATTAATTCCCTAGGGCTACATCACCTAATGAAGACAGATCATCAGAACTTACTTGAATTTACTTTCAGAGACAGAGGTCCTTTTCAGCCATGAGCTAATACTTACCAGTTTATTTGAAGTTAAATTTTTGGTACTGATCAGGTGTTAAAGTAGCATTTTCTCAGGAATAATTCCATAAGATGAATTTCTGTACCTTTAAACTATGTTCAGGGTATAGCGTAATTAATTAGGTGCAGGCAGTAATGCATAGCAGATTGAAGTAGAAAAACTATAGCGTTCTCCATCTGTAAGATTTGTTTCCCTTTCTGAGGTTAAAAATGAGTCTGGTTTACTCATCAGTACTACCTAATAACTCTTCCTAAACTCAGCAGGCAAAACTGATATAAAAAGATGATGAATAAATATTCACTAGCACACTAACAAACCCTGCACTTAGAAGAATTCTGCCTGAAAGACCCTGTGAGCACAGGGTAAGTCCCTGGGGAGCAGAGTGCCTCTTAAACACACTGGTGAGGAGAGGCAATCTGGCTGGCACCACACCAGAAGCACTCCATTAGAAATCTCTAAATAAAACAAAACATGTTGAGATAGAGGTAATTATCAACACTGATAAAAAGGTCAGTATAAAACCAGTAAAGTTTATTTGTTATCATCCAACCAGACAACAACGTGATTGTTTCTTAGTCTATACGTGAAGAATGAGACTATGAGGAAGAGGGACAAATCTCAAGAAATTTTTCAAATTCTGTTGTTGAACATAAAGTTTGATGACTGATTGCAGTATAACTACAGCTACAATTACCAGTAACATTTCATATGCAAATTCTTTCACTGCATTCAACCACAAGTAAGATAGATTTTGGTATGACAGTAAACATACATTTACATCTTCTCAACCCTAGAACGCTGAAGTTTAATGCAAGAAAAAAAAAAATTAGTATTTTCCTCAGAGTTAGGGTAGTTCATATGTATTACCCTCTAGAAAATATGCTGTTTCATACACATACAGTGGCAATGCAAGTGAAAATAAAAATGTAACCAAAGTCTGTGACTAAGGATAATTAGGGAAGGTATTTAGTAAGATCTGTCCTCTGGAACCTGGTTATTCTGGATTCGGGGGGGATATACTCCATATGGTTGTTGGGGTTTGGTGTGGTTTTGTGGGAGTGCGGACGGAGGGCTGGAGTTTTTTGTTTGTTTTGCAAAACTCTGAACTGATTTATGAGAGTATCCCTAAAAACACTAGCACTAATTTTGACCATTACATCCAAATCCTACCTAGCTGTCTTCCTCAACCTCCTGCATAGCTAAAAGTCAACCTCAGCAAAGGCTAAAAGAGGCAAGTCATCAATTAAAAAAATGCTTGTGCAAACTTCTCTTTTTAGGAAATGTGGTGTAAAAATTATACAGCCATTAAAAAACATGTTTGGTATTGCATTAGAAGAGAAAAAAATACATACTGTATACAGTTTTATAGAACCCGCTTCCCTTTCTGAATTTCCTGAATTCTGATGTATAATCTGCAGTTTTTCTAAAGGAAGCAGTGCTTTGGTACACAGTAGATTTTGTGTCCCATCTTTCTTCAGATCTTCCTTCCATGTTGGGGGACTATATCTAAGTCCTAAGACAGGATGCACACAGTTATGCTGCTAGTACTTCATCTTTGAATTTCAGACTTTCATTTTATCTGTTAGTTCTAGCTTACTGTAAATCTTATGTAGACTTGACTATAAACCATGAATACATAAATGCAGAATCTACCATTCTGCAACAGAAATTGCCCCAAATATATCTTTAGAACCTTCATACATAATTTTATGAAGGTAAAAAAGAATTAATGAACAGTATTAAAATGTTTATTAAATAATGATGTGCTTAGGCATCCTGTAAATTTTAAGTAGTTTTCTCACTACAAACTAGTGATTGTTGCACTGATACCCCATAGGCAGTTGTTCAGAATTTGCTGTATCGGGTCAACTGCATAGTAAGCCCCAATTTAGGACAGTATTAGTTATTCTGAAAGGTTCACAGAGACCTATTATACTCAACATATTCCCTACAGCTTTATAAAATAAAAGAAAGGATGATTGCTAAAGGCAATACCAACAAAATGAAGTAAATTGTCTTAATAAGAACTTAGATGCATACATTGATCTTTCCTCTTGTATACCCTAAGCACATTGCATTTAATATGCGGTAATTCCACTGAAATACACCTGTTTCAGAAGGGGAACACAGAAGCAAAATGTTACTTTCAGCTGACAGATATGAAAGAATTAATTGTTCAGCTGAACTTATGAAAATACTTAAAACTAAAACAGAATACAAACAAAAATTACTAGATACTAAAGCCTTACAACTGCAAGAGTTTCAAAAAGGGTGCAGTTTACTGAGCAGACATCACTAGATTTCATCTCTTTCTTCCCTGTTAACAGTCAATGCTATGCTGAAGATGTCCAAGGATTACACATCTTGAGCTCTTATTATGTGGTAAAATACTGGAATCTGCATTTCTGTACTAGTTCAGCTAACTCAACTCACAGTTATATGCACAACTGTGTAACTGCAGGAACTGAGTTGTTAAAGGTGATAGCAAATGAAAAAACAAAAGCCCAAGTGACTCCCGTGCATGTATGAGAATGCCATGGCATGTACAACTAATAAAGCAGTGCAATACAGTGTGGGCTATGAGATACCCATAGATAACACAGTGGAATAAGAACTTGCAGAAAAATTATATTTAATTATCTTAAGTGCTAGAAAATGCAGCCATGGAAGGGAAGTTAAACAGATATTCTTAGTGCTTGTGTAGCAACCAGAGAGTACCTGGCTGAAGGCACACCATGGCCAAATACAACCATTATATATTTATATAAATACACAGAGAAATTGAATATCTGAGCCAAGTAAGGCTCCGGGACACTTTCTAGTTCTAAACATTTTCTACATTTTGTTCATGAAGGGCAAGCCCTTAGTGTCATGAATCTTCACAAATTCCTACTGCTGCCCAAATTCTGTAAGTTGTCACACAGAAGTGAAATGCTTCTTGCCTTTCCTTTCGTTAGGCTTTGAAAAGGCATGATATAGCCTGACTGTTGACTAATAACCTCTTAACATTTCGGTTCAGGTCTTGATATCCTGTACAGTACATACTGAATGTTCTCATCTCGCACAGATACTACTTAAGGCAATCCACAGAGCGTTACTATTTTACATCAGTCTCACACTGTGAACATTATCTTAAAGGGAAATGGTTTAGTGGTGATTAAGTGGCTAGGTCATCCTGTAATGTATATGGGAAGCAAATAATCTCTAAAAACCTGAAGTGCTCTTGACTTTATCATGCTCCACCACCTCAGTGCCTGTCCTGTATTGCAGGACCCAACACTGAAGACAGGATTTGAGGTGCAGCCTTACTGGTGTCAAATACAGACAGATGATCACCTCCTTAGTCCTTCTGGCCACACTATTCCTGACACAATCCAGGATGCCGTTGGCCTTCTTGGCCACCTGGGCACACTGCTGCATCATGTTCAGTGTTCTCTACCAGCACCCCCTTGTCCTTTCCTCTAGGCAGCTTTCCAGCCACTCTGCCCCAAGCCTGTGGCGCTGCCTGGGGTAGTTGTGACCCAAAGGCAGGACCTGGCACTTGGCCTTGCTTAACTTTGATCTGAGAAAAAAGCAATATAGGAAGCAGACCAAAAATACTACTACGACTACAACCATCATAAAATCACAGGGGAAAACTACTGAGAAGATGAGAGGCTTGTGCAAGGGATAAAGAAAGAATACATGTGACATTGATATATATATGCTTACCAGACACATATGCCTACAATGGATGTGGTGGACAATTGAATGTTTTGGTTTATACATCAAGTCAGAAGGCAACGGCATTGACTGCTTATTTCTGTCCTAACTGCTTTGTGAATACCAGTAGTAACTTTTAAGCAATTATTTCCTTGCTTTGTGACAGAGATTTAATGCTATCAAATTTGTTGTGTTGTTTTACTGTTAAACAGACACACTATTTTTGAAACAACGTTTCTTTTTTTTCCAAATTATTTTTAGTGGCCTCACATCATGAAAATACCCTACACAAGAGGGTTTTCGAAAGACTGACATACAGGGATTCACAATTCTAATTTACACGATTTTGCAGAAATCCATAGTATGAACTCATGGTAATAAACTCATGGTAAATTGATAAACATTCTGAGCTAGAAAAATAACCTATCAACTAGTACATGTACCCTTTGCAAGACAATGTACTAGGAATTTGCTTTTATAGCTACTTAATTATTATTCCCTACTATTTTTAATGCTACTCAAAAGATTCACTATGGTGACAATTTAATTTGAAGTAGGTCAAAACTATGGTATTCAGCACAATCTGATCTGAATTAGTATCAGATCATTACTTCCTACTTTGGAGAGTAAGTAACTCTATTATTAACCTCTAAGGTAAGCACACAAAATACATACATTTATTTCAACTTTAAAACCAGTATCACATCAGTTGTGGAAACAAAGTTAGAACCTACAAATACAAAAAAATTCAAAATATACGATAAGCTCTGCTTCAGCTTCTACTTAACTTTGCCAGTTGTTTCTATACAGAAATAATATGAAAATGCATTGTCAGTATCTTGTCCCTAAAATTTTCTTTTCACTAGTTATGTATCCTAAAGTTCTCCACTTTGTGTAATATTTTACTTTTTTCTTGCCACTTAAAACCAAACACAGTATGGTATCTTTGGGAACAGTGAGAATCCAGATAATACAAGCAAGATGACACTGTGTTTTGCACCACTCAACACCAAAACAAATAGACATATATGATGTGTTGGGAAGGTAACCAGGACAGAGAAGTGCAAACAACAACAAACCCTATGCACAGGACAAGGAGGAAAACACGGTGTAATGACAACATTGCAGCAAATCTGAGGAGACCTACGACCTGTATCCATAGATCTTCAGCTGCCTAAATTGTATCAGCAAGATCCTAGTTAGTTTATCTTAACAAACCCACTCATTAAGTGCTGTTAAAGGGAAGGATCCTCAAACTACTGTGCAGATAAATGTAATCCCAGTCCTGTTACACCTACAGGCTTGTTTCAATGGGCTTAATGGAAGATTCATAGTGCCTTTGTATTCTTCTGTACTTTCCTCAATAACAGGCTTCCATTCCTATACACATGCCAAATGGAGACTGGAATTAGATCATCAGAACAATTTTTTTTCATAGCTAATACAGAAATTCATGCAGGGTCCATGGATGTATTTGCCACAGATTTAATAACAAACTGTGTTGTGCTTTGTAACATTAATCAACATTAAAAGGCTATCATCCCTTACCATTATCTGTTTCTTTGACAGCAGATGAGAAAGTTTATCATACCATATGCTACACTACTCAAGAGTAACTAAAGATCATGGAGTGAATCTTCAGGCAAACCTCAGATCACAATGACAAATATCACAACATTTTAAATCATATTCTTTTTCCAAGACACTAAAAGCATAACGTTTCAGACATTTTTTGAGTAATATATGCATTTTTATTATTGTTGATCTAGAACAAACACAGTTTAACTTAAAGTGCTTTCCTGTTGTCCTGGCAGCCATGTTCTGTAAACTCTAGACTTTGTTTCCTTAATAGAAAGGCAGCTCAATGTAATACAAACTCCCTTGCTTAGTACTCTTTACCTTAATACTAAGACTGTAAATGTAATCTGGGAGAGGAAGGGGAAAACCTAGGAAAATAGGAATTCTGGGGCATTACAATTTTATGAATTGTCTGGAGGTTGAATTTGATTGCACTTTGTAGCATTCCCTATTGTCCTACTACATGAAAGTATTTGTGTCCATCTGGCATTTGTCATTGTATGTCAGAGGAGAGTAAGGGTTTGCAGAGGATTAACGAGAAAGTCCCAAAACATTACCTATATCTAGTTAGAATCTCATTTTAAGACCCTGAATTACCACAGACTGTCATTCTATGAAACAAGTGCAGATAAAATCCAAAACTAGATGTACTCCACTCCTTAATTCAATCTAGTAAGTGTATATTCAGGTAGGTTTATGCCGCACAAGCATACAGTATAAGTTGCTAAAATGTCAAAATTACTTCGTTACAAACAGAAAATTATATATAGTTGTTGTAGCCACCATGTACTTACTATTTAGTGGAATCTGACAACTGATATTCCCGTCGTCTGTCATAACACTCCTGAATTCCAGGGTCATTCCATAAACTTCTTATTGCATCTACATACGGGTTCTCAAAACTTGACACCTTCTCTACATCAACTTCTCGAACTAACAGTGCATGAACCTAATTCAAAACAAACAAAACAGTAAAATTTACTTCATTTTCTGTGTTTGCAGGGAGTTCATAAACAGTGATCAAGATTAACAGGAATAATTCTTCGCATGGTCATATCACCAATATGTATGTGCAATTTGAAAAACAAAGTACCATGAAGACAGTTGTGAAGATGAAGAAAGGAAATAACTGTCACAGAAAGTGAAGTTGCTCCTGAGCAAATTGTATCTTCTCAGACTTCTTTCTTGTAGACACTTGTAATTGTTACCAAACTGTTATTTTAGAAAGCTAGTTAAGTCAGAAAATTAAGAATATATAATTATGGTTTCCCTTCATCATACAAGAGATGCCCTACTATGAGATGGACCATAAATGTTGTTTATTTTAGGAAAGGAAAGCTATGTGATGGTGCAATTAAAGTAGCATAGTCTGGATACTGTTTAGAAACAAAAGAACTAAGGAGCCCAAAGCTAATACGTATTTGTTCTCCCATGGTAAAGCAGAGCATGAGGCAAGAGCTCTTTTACCACTATTCACCCCTTCTCTTTTCAAATCTCATACCTACTGTAACACTTCCATCACCTGAAGCAACTTTTTCAGCAAACACTTCTGGCAATCAAAGTCTACAGAACAAACCAAGTTTTCCAAACAAAGCAGGAAATAGAAAAAAAATGGGAAAAAAGATAAATGGAGCATCCATTTTCATTTCTTTTCATCCAAAAGTACAAAGAAGCAGATGAAATAAACTGAATCAGTCTTACACTGACCTTAGGCAACACGTACTTTTAAAGTCTTTGTGATTTCTTCCTTTACAAAGAAGGTTAGCTTTAGATATTTATTCTAATTTTGTATGAGGCAATTCTAGGCAGAGCAATTTGTAAAAGAATTGACAACTCAAAATTTAACATGATAAAAATCTTTATGAATTCATATATATTCATATAGCTAAACATTAACTTCTAGAGTTTTATATTAAGTAATACAGTATTTTAACCAAAGATTTCAAAACACTACCCAAAGGTCCTAAGTACTGCTAAGTGCAGTTACAGAAAACTCTGCAACACCAGGTCAGTCACTTGAAATGGTGAAAGTGTAATCGTATTAGTTTTCACATTAAAGCAATCACTTCTAAGTTATTACTACATTTGAGACTAAGATTCAACCCTGTAAGAGAAAGCAATTTTTACGTCCAAATGGTAACAACTCTTCTATATTTTTTTCTAATGAAGCTATTGACAGTACAAAACCTGATGTGTCTACATCACAAGTCACAGTCATGTTAAATGGTATATCATACCATGGTACCCTGACACTTATACATGAACACCAACTCACACATTTTCACCTATCCCCAAAACTAAATTATCATTACAATTCAGTTAAATGCCTTCGTGATTATCTGAAGTAAATTTTCCTTCAAGTAACAGGTTTCACAGAGTTAGCATAGCTTTCCAAAGCCAGCTAATTTAGGTCCAGTTTTCAAAGGCACAAATTGCCTTAGAAGAGTCTGAAGGAAAAATAAGAATTTATTTTGTTGTAAGATCCAGCAAACTTTCCCCATAAAAGCAAAGACATTGCCTTTTTATCTGGCTACCAGTATTTATTTATTTGATTTTTCCCCAGTCATGTTTCTTCTCTGCTCCAAGGAAGGTTGTTTGTTTGTTTCTGCTATAATATGCTATTTAAATGTACTATTTAATTTCAAGAGAATTGTTTTAAAACAATACGTCTCCAGAATAGGAAAGAGGGTAATTCTGAGGCAGAATTATATATTTTTACTAGTCCCTTTAGCCAAGAGAAAGCAGAACATCTTCAAGCAGATGTGATGTTCATGCTGCCTAAACACACAATACATGAAGAGCATGGATTGCCGTGCGTTTTTAAAATCTACATTGATCACAAGAATACTCAATGAAGCCACATGATTTTCACATCCTGATATTGCCAGGGTGATGAAGGAACTTATTTAAGACTTAAGGAAAAAAATTTGTTAAATCTATTTTGCAGAAATAGGAAACTGAAGGGATTCCCAAAGGTACTGGGAGGTACCTGATCCTTCACAACCTACTTCAAGAGAGCAACACACCTACTGAAAAAGTTCCAGTAACTCAGAACTATCACTGTAGGACTAAGCTAATGGTGGTTCGATTTGCACAAGACTTCCTTTCCATCAACAGGCTGACATTTTACTACTATGAAGCACTTGCTTTCTTTAGCTATTTGTGTAAATTTAAATTAAGATGGATTTTACTAATTTACTCTAGTATTTTCCTGAGCTACCACAGTGGTTAACTGTGACAACAAGAGCAGTTAGCTGAAAAAACGGAGTAAAAAAAAACCAACTACATTTAATGCCAAATATTTCTTCCATCTTTCCAGATACAGGAAGAACTGGATCAGTCTTTTCTTCTTGGTAAAATAGCATAAATCTTTAGAATGAATCATTAACTAAATCTCTGAGGCAAAGCTTCATTAACCAAAGAGCTTTTCTCTTCTGCTGTCTTTGTATGGAGCAAAAATGCTCAGAGAGCAACCGAAACTACTGGAAGTCAGAAGTCTGGCCCATCATCTTCTCCAGGACAATTCATGACCCTATTGAAAATGAAAGGGTAAAGCAACCAAAAAGCTTACGTTTTTCAATTGCTTGATTTGTGATAAATGTGCAGGGCCAGAGAAGCCCCCACAAACTGTGGATACATAAAGGTGGTACGTGAAAAGACAAAGACCTTCTTTCCTCTTTGTTCTGTTGGTTTATTTTAGATATCCCTCTCCTTGGAAGGGCAGGTACCACCTAGGGAATGGAGGGGATAGCCACCCAGAAAGATAATGCTGCCACAGCCTACTGCTATTCTGTCACTGAACCAAGTTACAAATCAGAAACTGCTATCAAGTCTCACATTTCTCTCAGAAAAACTGTGTAATGGGATTTCAGATCTAGATAAGAAAAAAAAAAAANCAGAAGCTAAGAAAAAAATCATCTGGTTGCTGACAAATGTCTCCCAGTGGTGGCTTTTTTGAGATGCCCCAAAAAGACTGAATTCACTAATTTTAATGGACTGATGGACAATGAAAGCAAAGTACAGTGAAGAACTAATAATTGTTTCATTATACTGTTATTTATTTTTATTGTTAAAAACCATTCACTGACTAGTTTTGTTTGAGACCAGCTCACAAGACAAAGTAGAAAAAAGGGAACCTTACTGACACACTTGGAATGGAAAAGATGGTAAGATAATATAATAGTATCACTTTCCTTAAGCAATGTCTTCAGCTTCTGCGTCATACTCTATGAGATAAAACTAAGAATGAAAGCTAAATTTTTAATCTTATGCATGAAGCAAGCTCAAATTCTCTACAGTAGTTATTTTTAAAAAGCTGGGACCTATCCAGATAGCATATTTAATAAGTCCATTTCCAAGAATTACATGTGCTAACATTCAACAATTTATGGAAAATCTCAGAATAGAGATTTGAAATAGCTCCTGATCCAAAATGCTTATAACTTGACCGATAGCTAAACAGTTTCCTGCCCATTCTACCCTGCAATTTTCTTGTATTTATATTATTATATTTAAATGCTGATGTGACCATAAGTGTTCATAAACACAAGACTTATATGTTTCTGCCTAAAAATCATGCCTCAATTTTCATTAAATATCTCTAATTTTCAATTATTTACATTTTGTTAAAAACATACTAAGACATGAAATCACAGAATCACAGAATTTCATGAGTCAGAAGGGATGCACAAGGATCATAGAGTCCAACTCCTGCCTCTGCACATGACAGCTCGAAGAATCATACCACACGCCTCTAAATTTTTTTCCAAACATTTCTTGAACTCTGTCAGCCTTGGTGCTGTGACCACTCTCCTGAGAAGACTGTTTCAGTACCCAGCCACCTGGGTACTTCATCCACTCCAGGTGAAGAACCTTTTCCTAATATCCAACATAAACCTCGCCTGATACAACTTCAGGCCATTCCCTTGGGTTCTGTCACTGGTCATGACAGAGATCAGTGCCTGCCCCTCCTCTTTGCCTCACTAGGAAGTTGTAACCACAATGAGGTCTCCGCTCACACTCCTCTTCTCCAGGCTGAACACACCAAGTGCTCTCAGCAGCTCCTCATGTGGCTTCCCCCCAAGGCCCTTCACCATCTTTGTTGCCTTTCTTTCAGTGCTCTCCAATTGCTTTAGCTCCTTCTTGTATTCTGGCACTCAAAACTGTGTACCGGACTCAAGGTGAGGCTGCATCAGTGCAGACTAGGCAGCATAATCATCATATTCCAAAATCTTAGCTACAGAAAGACAATACCACAGCAACTTTGGGTAACGCCAATGCTTTCTGGTAAGTTGAATTTAAATTAAGAAACTAAGGAATGTGTATTTTAACACTTAGACACTGAGAATGATGCATATGTCAGTCAGTGTGTGCTATTTATATATGTGGCAGCCAAAGCCTCACAAAACCTGTTAGAGCAGCACCTTTCTCACCACAGCTCCACTTGCAACATTACAATATGCAGAAGTATGCCAGTACAAAGGGAAAAATAAAGGTGTATAATAGCTTCTTTGTTCCTTCACAATGAAAGAGTGAAATCTCAGTTAGGTGAACTGGAATCCATCAGATTTCCTGATCAATTTACACAGAGCCTTTTAAAATTAACTGCAGGCTCTATAGTCACCTTAGTAATACCCTTACTGGGCTCATCAAATGCTTTAAACACTACACAAACCCTCAAATGAAAACAGCGCATAAATTTTACACTCTAAATACTACACAACATAGCTTTTCAACATCTTTTAGTGATTTTATGACCAAATCTGTTAAGCAGCAAAACATCCACAAGAAGTACGATATAAAATAAGCAAACAGTAGGTCTGCAGACAAACTCTCTCACGAAAACAGGAAATCTATGCCATTTCTGAGGAACTGCTCAAAAAGTCTTACATCTCCAGGTAACCTACCATAATTGCGGTATGGTGGATCATTTGTTTGCCCTTATGTAAGTCTTTATTACCAAGGTATCTCCAATGTTTTGTCTGTGGCTGGTATATAAGGCAATCAATCAGGCATACAGTACCATTTCAGATATACTGGCATTTCAGAGACTTCAGACTTGATGAAAATTATGGGTATAAGTTTGTTTTTCAAAAGCAGACTGAAATTGAAATATATTCCGATCTTTTAAATTATTTGACTACTTTTAATTAGTAACATCACAGTAATTTCTAATCATCATTTATTCTCCGTGCTCCTGGCATGTGAAGAAAGAAAAGCTAAAATGAAAAATTTCTGTAACTGGAAGAGACTGGGAGAACATCTCACACCCTCTGCTCAATACAAAAGACCTAAGTTCCACATGAGATGACATAATGTTCTTCTCAATTGCAGTGATGAGAGAGGTGAAAGAGAGAAATTTCAGCTTCAGATTTTAGTTATTCATTCTCCCCTTATATTTTTCACTAGATCCAGTTGTTTCATTTTTAGATATAAAATATTCGCTTTTGTTAAACAAAAATCATAGTCTCATTAAAACTTTCATATTCTTAATACTTCAGGCAGATTCTCAAGACTTTCAGCTACTTTCTTACAAGGGGAGATAATTTTAAGTATTATGACATTAAACATCACAACTTCGCTTCCTATTGACTGCCCAGGATGTTACATTCTTCAAACTCTGGCATGGCTATGAAAGTCAAGCTGAAAGATGATATCACTGTTCAAAAACTGAAAAGCAGGTTGCAAATACTTATTACAAAAAAATCATGGCTAATATTTATTTTTGCATTTGTGGCATGTTACATTTGCAACAGATTATAAATTAGGCACTTTCACATCTCCTGCTGGTAATAAATGTAGCACCGTGACTGTAATTTTCACACGCTGGTCCTGAAATCCTGTAGCTAGTGAATACTTTCCTGATGTGTCCTGTAAAAAATGTGTTATTTTTGCTGCTGAGGATCCTGGAAACAGAAAAAAGCTTTCTTCTCTGGAAAACACTTCTACTTTGCAGAGTTGTGGAAACTGTACTACTGATTTTCAGAAATATCTTTATATTCTGAATA
>VXAU01006005.1:125131-139424 GCA_013399695.1 Formicarius rufipectus
TTATACTGAATATTATATTTATATTCTGAATCTTATATTTATATTGGCTGATTGCCAAATCCTTACCAACTGCTTTAGCAATCCACCTCCAAAGAATTGCTTTTGTCTTGCTGGGAGACTAGGTATTCTGCCCTGAAATTGCTCAGGTCAATCTGCCTAAAGACCCTACTTGTTTACATCCACCTCTCCTAAAATAATTTTTTTTTTTTTAATAGAGACATGCAATTATATTCTAATTATAAACAATATCTTTCACTGAAATTACAGGAGTCAATTTTATACATATACCTGCTTGATTAGGACTGTATTATATTAATTCAGCATGTTCAGATTGTTTTCCAAGCTTTGCCTAATTCTCTCTTAAAGAAAACAGAACAGCACGTAAATTACAATCCATGTAAGTAACGAGGGGGAGAGAGAATGAGAATAAGAGAGAGAATGACAGAATGAGAGAGAGAGATCGCGCGCACATGCACTGGATTGCAAAATTACTACTGGACTTAAAAACAACAGTCCCAGAACATCGTGTTTTTAATTCTGGGATTAACCACTTTGGTTCAGAAAAATACTTAAGATGCCCAAGGATACAATGGAAGATATCTACTAAAGTTTTCAATTAGTTCTAGATGAATTGCAGCATTTGAGTTCTAACACTGTTAATAGGAAAATAAAATGAAACAATCTTTTCCTGTTAGTCAAAGTCATTAGCAAGAAATTACATTCTCATTGACTCCTTACAATTAATAATTGACAAGGCCAAATAGGTAAAATAATTTTGAAGCAATAAAATCTATTTATAAACTTAATTCAAATCTGCAATTATAGAAGCTAACATTTCAGATCTGAACTGGTGTAAACAAGAACTGATGACAAGATCTCCCCTCACAAGTTTTCGAAGCTAACTTGAATTATCCTAATTACTGTTCTATCTAAAAAAAATAGCATTATCACCAAATATTTATGAAAATAAATTCAAGCATGGAACCCTAAGCAATCTGGTCTAGTAGAAGGAGTCCCTGTCCATGGCAGAGAACTAGATCATCTTTAAGGTCCCTTCCAACCTATGATTCTATGTATATACAATCACACTTTCAGAAAAATATCCATGTCCTAAGCTTTTTTCCCATTTTTTTTCTTTTTCTTTTTCTTCTGAGGACCAGTTTTAAGCTGCAATTTTCAAACAATTGTTCTGCAGTAATCCTACAAATAATTACTGTACACATACATACAAGAAAATAAAGAACTGTTTCTAGAGCTAGCTAAACCAGTTCATAAACAAAAAGTAAAAATGTGAACTACTGGACTGCCTCTCAGTGTTACTCCAACTGAAACTCCATCCAAGTGTTACTAGAGGTACTGCATCAAGCTTATAAGCAGTAAATACAGAGGTGGGAGGGGGTGTAATTATATCTGGTAAACTCAAAGAACTATCTATATTCAGCTGTTACAAACTGTAGCAGACTTAAAGCTGTTTTTAACAGCAGTGAGCAAAGAAGAATGCTAAACCCAGAGTAAAGGATGGATTTTCCATTTCATTCCAGTTCCACACCATGCATGTGGTTCAATAGTGTGTGCCTGACAAGCTCAGAATCAGAAAAATTTTCCACGTATTGGACCACACAGTAACAAATCAAAAGTGGCCTCTTATAATCTTTCCTGAAAAGCATTATCAACCTGCTTTGCCTGGAGAAAGATAATTTTAAAAAATAATAAAATCTATAAACCAGAATGTTTGGGGAGGGGGGAAGAAAATTTCCCTGCCAGTCTCTACAGTAACTTTCCAGGAAGCTATGATAAGCCACTTCCACTTTACATGCATCACAGGTTTTCAGACCTTTGTAAAAGGTTTCACTAAAGAAGCATACCAATGAACAGAACTCCTGCTGAGCCTCACTCCTTTACAAAACCTGACTCCTGTACTAGAGACATCCTAAGAGTCAGAGGAATAACAGCTTTGCTTGGCTTTGCTGATTAAAATAGCTAGAACTGAAAAGACCATACACCTCTTCACAGAGTGGAGGTCATGGCCAGTTGATTCAGTTTAGAAATTCAGCCACCTCACTATACAAAGGAACTGCAGATATTGCACTGCATGTAAGATCTAGAAAGAACCTATGGTGAACATAGCATAGGGCCATCCTATGGCAAAAGGAAAACAAACAGCAAGTTCTTTTTAAGGGAATGTCTTGGATCTGGCTGGGAGAGCTAGTTTTCTTCTTAGCAGTTGGTGCAGTTTTGGATTTAGTATGAGAATACGTTGTTAACACACTGATGTTTTACTTGCTGCTAAGTAGCACTTTACCCAAAATCCATGATTTTTCAGTTTCCCATGCTCTTCCAGACCACAGGTGCACAAGAAGCTGAGAAGGGAGCATGTCCAGGACAGGTGATCTGAGCTCACTAAAGTGTTATTCCATACCACAGAATGCCATGCCCGCTGTATAAACTGGGGAGAGTCATCTGAGAGGACTGATCACTGCAGCAGTATGGGCTGGGCACTGTTCAGTAGGTGCATTGAGCAATTGTATTGGGCATCTCATTTCTCTTGTGTTTTAGTCCTCTCTTGCTCTTCTTCTCATTCCCATTATTTTTGTTATTACAGCTATATTTTATTTTGTTTTAATTATTAAACTGTTTGTATCTCAGCCCATGTAGTTTACTATTTTTCCTCAATTCCTCTCCCCACCATTGGTGGTGTGATTAGGCAGCTGTGTGGTACTTAGGTGCCAGCCGGAATTAAACCAGACAAGGAATCATGTCATTATGTATATGTTGCAATTCAGAAGTGGATTACATGAAAAATAATCCTCCACACAATTGATACTAATTATAATTGTCCAATGTGCTAAGCTAAAAAAAAAAAAAAAAAAAAAAAAAATTTGAAAAGCACTTAGCCTCCATATTTTTAAGCCACATATTTTTATTTTTAAAGAAGCAGAGTGCCCTCTGCTGACTAATACATAACTGCAGATGCAGTTATTTTAAAATGTTATTTCTTGTACTTCTAGAAATATCAGAAGACTGGGAAGGTCCCTTTCAAAATAATGAATGATTCCATCAGGAATTTTCCTCTGTAAAAATGGCAACTAACTTAAATGGTTGCATTTGTGTGCTGTCCAACTAAGAAGATTGTCTTTCTAAACAATTACCTCATTTCTTGGAAATCAACTCTGAACATGAGCTGCAGACTTGCCCTAGGCATGCAAAGCTATATGATACACTATCACCTACTTCTTTGAAATGTGTTAATTAATCCCTCAAGGTTCAGATTCAAATGACTTGATAAGACTGAAGTAAGGGGCAAAACCTAATCTCACATGAAAAGCTGTTGCTTAGAACAGGGTCACACAGGAATGAATTTAGTCCCAGGCTGTTAAAGATAGCAAGCCAACATTATTTTCTCTAGAGAAACCACAGACATACTGTATCATGGTGATGAGTAACTATTTGAAACATGTCTTAGGGGAGAAGTAAAAAAAGTATTAGGCCATTTGTGACCTAAAAAAGTGATAGTTTCTTCATAAATGAGGTACTATCTTCTCATTCCTAGAAACAGACCGTGTATCTCTGGCTCGTATCAGATGCCAAGAAGAGTTTATTTAAAGGAGTATGGCAAAACAATGCCAGTTCCTCTTTAAAGGCTTCAGGCAAAATACCAGTCTCCCGCTATATGCTGCCAACTTTCATCATTAGGAAGGAGGAAAAATGAACAAAACACATCTTTTCAATATAGAAATTGTAGAATCAAGTTTTCTACAAGTAAGAGCTTGAAAAGCTACTTTCTTTGCTGCCTGGTGTGTCTAAAATGATTTCATATGTATTTTTAAATTACTAACTTTTCTTACTAACTATTCAGTATTTACAGTGAGAGATCACAGTAGACTTTTTAACAACCATTTGAGAAGGCTTATTTATCTGCCAAAGCACAACTGGATTATACTCCCAAGAGAAATAAGGCAGGGGCTTTATAAATGTACCATTAGTCATTATTTGAGAGGAAAGAGGTTTCTGGAGGACTATGTTTCCTTGCTTACAGGATGGTTTTAATAATCTAAATAGTTTACAAAAGCCTGTGCTTTCAATAAGAGTGTAATCTATCTGAAGGTAAACAAAACTCAAGGTTTTTTAAAATTAATTTTGATTAAATGGTATGTGGCGGAAATTTGTGGGAGTGGAACAAAACAGGTAGAAAAGTCACAACACAGTCTATGGAGAAAAACTGTCTCCTCATTATTAGTACACCAAGGTTATGGAGAAAAACTGTGTCCTCATTATTAGTACACCAAGGTTTCTACACTCAGTTACCTAAGCCTGTTTTGTAAGACACTCAGTAGATTATCCAAAACACAATATAGAGATGAACATCTAGAGACAAAGTCAATGATCACATACTAACAATCACATCAAGTCTCCTGGAGTCAACAGGTTCTACTTAGCCCCAAGGATCCAAATTTACCCTCCTAATTATTTCCTTTTTTTTGTTGTTTATTTGTTTTAGAAATACCCAGAAATTTACCAGAAAATCTTCAAGACAAATTGATCATGTTAATTTAGGGAAGCTGTTGATGTAGAAAAGACAGGCTGTTTAAGTTATATTCTGCTATCCAGAAAGAATACTTATTAATAGCCCTTATCTACCCTGTTCACAGGTATTCTCAGAAACAGGCAGCAACTTTGCAAATCAACATGCAACTACAACACACACACAAAAAAACATTTTCAATTGGAATTACAGTATTAGTGTGAATGTTGGTTGTAAGACTGAAATAGATTATTAACAAAAATAGTCTGTAATTAGCCTTTACAATGGAATACATAATTAATTCACCTTAAGAAAAAAAGATGTTATTAAAAAAGCTAGCAAAGCACTCTTATCCTGACTAAATACCAACAGATGTCATCATTAAGATTTGTTTTCTTCAGTGGCCTTTAAACTCTCAATATGAAAATGACCCCAATTACTTTTTGGACAGGGTAGATTAGTATTTTAATTCAGACTGCTGGCCTAAAATGAACCACAAATTGGATTAAACATGAATAATATTTAGCTTCACTGGATAATTATAGTACTTTGATTTCATGTAATCACCCAACCTGCAGAACACAGACCAGGGACATTTCTGCATGTTTGCATGTAGGTCAGGACATTATTAATCAAATACAAGAGAGCACTGCTGAAGGGGAGAAATCAGAAGAAGCTTTATGCTGGTTTTGCAGCCACTCAGCACTTTCAGAAGTGCTAATCACTTAATCTGCAAAAGCACCAGAGCCTCACAGCTCCATAGTCACTACTAAGTTGCTACGATGGTTAGCACAGACTGTGCCAAAGTCAGCACCTGCTAGTTTGTGCATCCAGGTATGTGACCACTGCTGTCCCTCACAGTCTCTGCAATCCAACATACAAAGCAGTAGGAGACTTGTGCAAGATGAAACACTCTTCTGTAATTGTTATGTCCTAACATGTAAATGCTAAAAAATTTAAAAAAATTTAAAAAGTAGGAAAGTTAGAGAATACATGGTAAAGATGTTGTTCTGGCACCTCCTTCGTATGTTTGTGCACTTTTTGTCATGCTATTATTTTGATGCTGTAAATAGTATATATTTAAATAATTGACTTAAATGACAGATTTAGTTAGAAAGGTCAACAATGAGCAGATAAGAGTGAATATTGTAATGCATGCTAACTAGGTAATTATGGAATGTAGCATGGAATATCCCTTGTCATAAAGTCTGAACTGTATTATCTAAATATAATTATGCATTGGCTCAGACTTCAACACAACAATGTTAGAGCACCTCCTATACTGTAACAGAACTCTCAGTTACAATCGCTCTACCGCCATAACAAACTCAGAAACAAAAATCCACTGTCTGTGAATTATAACGTGTTTACAGTAGCTGACTAATTGACTACACTGGTGTCACACTGGTGCATTATTTTTAAGTGTATAATAAAATAATTCAAATGAATTAATGCAAAGCTAGAAAATTCACAGTATAGTTCTAAGGAAATACTAAACTCTCTCTTATTGGTATCGCGGGACAAAGAAACCACAAAACTTATGGTTTCGAGAAGATTTCAGAGCTGTTTCCCCTGCATCTTCTCCCTATCAGTAACCTCCTTTTATAGCACACTGGTTGCTATAACAGTTAAACTGCTGCATTTAAACTGTTTAAAATGTTAGAATATAGCTTTAATTAAAAAACAAAACCAAACGAAACCAAAAATCCTTAGAAAATAGGATATCAAATTCTGCTGTAAGAATTCAACACAATAATCAGTCCTTATCTTCTGTTATCACAGTCTTTCTTATTATTTTTCAAAACTCAGCTTTTCACAGTATGGAAAAGTCATCCTTAGTTAGGGCTCTAAGACAGACAAAGTTACCAGTATATCCAGAGGTCTCAATAATTCAACAATAAGAGAAGTATTTATCTAAATGGAAATTTGTATCAGCAATCACATCTACTAGAAAATACTAATCAGTAAAATCATTTCATTCTGTAAGAGAAAAAAGTAAGCCAGTAGTTTGAGGTCAGCAAGTCTTTCGCACTTTGTAGGTCATACTCTCTTCAAATTCAGCAGCAAAAAGCCAGAAGTGTTTGCAGTGTTTCCTCCTGTGGGTCAGCACATGACTCAAGTGTAACGGAGGGAAAAAAACACATGAAGAACAAGTCTGGATAGGAACAAGAGGCAATGCCTGTACACACTTCTGTGGCTCCTGACTAGCAGGCTAGGGGCATGTAACTTGGAAAACAGCTTTGTGAGAAAAAAAGTTAACTAGATTTGTTAAAATACAGGCTCTTAAAAAGGAAACAGAAGTTTAATTAGAAATCATACTCTGATGTGGTGATGACCAGAGGTTTGACAGGCAGTGTCATCAAATTAAAGGAAGCCCACACTTGTGGTTGGTGTCTCAATGCTTTCAGAGATGCCACTGTTCATTCTTCCACATAATTTATTGTCTAATAGGAATCCATAAATTCTCTCTGTCAGTCTTGATACATACTACATACCATGCCTCCCTCCAACTCCACCGCTGTAAGTAAAGCCTTTGATCAAGAAAAACAAATAAATAAATTGTTTATTATCAACCTCAATAGGTACAAAACCTTCTACACCTCTGTGACAGGATCAATGGCAATGTCTTTGGTCTGGTACTAATAATTGCATGTCAAAAAAGAAACAATAAGAGGGAGGAAAAAGAGATAGATTAAACAACAAAATCTAATTCTCTAACTTATCAATCGTTTAGCAGCTTCATCTTCTGTCTCCTGAAATCTAAAGGCAAAAAACTCCTGTAGTCTGTACTGAATGATCAGCACAGAAATCACTATTCCTACATGAACTAGATAAATTAGGTATATTAGGTAACCCTCCGTCAGGGTCTCACAAAGATCTGGAAGTTGTGCTCTCCTTGCCTTGTCCTTGAATCAGACCATACTGAAAATCTATCAACCATATATATTTGATAAATGACAGTTAAGTGGTTTGAAAGGCTGTGTTTTGTATGTTAGAATGCCATGCAATTGTTCTGTGAGGATTATTGTGTATTCAGTAGCCTTAATTTACAACAAATTTTACTTCTCTTAATAGAAAGTACAGTTCCTGAGTGCATTTTCCTGTTGCATATGTCAAAAAAACACAAACAAACAAACCCCCCCCAAAAAAAAAAAACACAACGAAAAATGGTAGAAAACTCCCAACCAACCAAATAAAACCCAAATAAACAAACAACAACAAGAGAAATCCCCACAAAGCCCCCCCAAAAAACCCACAAACAAATGAAAAGTCATGGCAACAAGAAAGAAGATACGGGGAAAAAATCACATATTTAAAGATGGTATCTTGTTGGCAGTGCCAGCTTCTACTGTTTTAAGATCCTAGGACTACAGTTATAGAATGAAGGTTGTATATGCTGAAGAGAAATATTAAAAAACACTCCTAGAATATTATTTTATAAGCATATTTAAACTGATGCTGCTATACTGGTCTCCCTACTTTTATACAGACATTCTGTGGGTGAGGTAAAGAATTTTTTATTAAAGAAACATACAGAAAAACACAGTTCTAGCCATATGGCTACAGATTTTTTTACTATTATTTTTGTGTTAAAGGCACCACCATATTACTTGTTTCATGTTCAGCCCTCTCAAAGCACCGCATTACAGGTAAGTCCAATTCAGTACTAAATGTTAAAGTGATGTACCAACCGCACCCACAACAACACAAAAATTTAACTGTTGCACCTTAAAGACACAACCCTCAAAATCCTGAAGAAAAATAGTGGAAGTAGCCCTTTTCATCAAGAGGCCTCATCCAGACTAATGATTGTCTTTCCTCCCTGTGTGAATTAGAACAAGCAACAAGAAGGACACATACTCTGGGAGAAAACAAAATTACTCATTCTAGTGTCATGGTGGCAGCTTGCCATGAGCTTGTGAGATATATGTACACATATGGCATCAAACAATGGAGGAGACAGCTGCCTGTCCTAAACTGTGTAAAGATGAAAGAGATGTGTATTGGGTTTAGAGAACAGAAGAACCTGGGCGTGCCTAGTGATTCCACACTTTCATAATTAAATTGTGAATTGAAAATCTGATGAATATTGAGGACTGAATTTGATATATTTGGTAATATGTACAGTATGTTGTCTGAGTCAGGCTGCAGAAAAGCTGAAACTGAAAAATTTGGTAACGTTAACAACCACAGATAAACCAGGAAGGCTGATACAAGAAAAGATAATTTACTAGTGAGATGAAATCTCTCGTCCCATTCCTGCTTTCATTGCCTTTAGATTACCTTCCTAAGAAGGCTGAAGCCAACCCTAAAACAAAAGCAACATCACCATTACAGTTCCCATCTTAACACTTAAACTTTGACAATACTGCACACACCAAATCTTTATTTTTCATACTAAACCAACAAGTTTTACTTAGTTCTAAATCAAACCCACAAAACTGCTTGCCACAGAAATGATAAATTGTCCATTCAGCTGAGCCTTAAGATATAAGCATCATCAATGTGGTTACACATTCACATGCTAACACTACACACAGAAATCTGACTACGTGAGAAACTAGTAACTCAGTACAACCTAAAAGTAATTGCAGAAACCTTTAAAACAAAATTACTATAGGAACTTATTTTACAAAATGGTAATTCAGATCTACATCAATTCTGACAAGTCACTATGTTAGTTGTGCCACAGGTAATAAAACAGTTTTTACTCTCCATTCAAGCTACAATATTGTGGTCTGTTCTCCAAATCTAGAACAGACTGATCATTCAGTGTTTGTACAAATCTTAATTTTTAATTTTCAGAAGTCACACACCATTAAAATCACTCTGGACACCATTTATCTGAATGAGGCTTGCTAGGTTTTTTGGTACAATCTGTATCATCAGCAAAGACAGTACTGCACCAGTGACTCTGGAAAAGAAAACAAGGCTTTGGGAAGTGCTGAACACAGAGGAACAGAATGGACATGAGAAGCAGAAGAGCAAGACTTAACATTGTGAAAAAATGCCAGATACAGCATATGTGCTTCACTACTTTAAAATGGTGTGACTGGATATAGCTCAAAACTCTTAGTGCAAATGAAAATATGGAGCTACGTTAGAAAACAGCAAATAGGGGAAATAGTGTTAAAGAGGAACTGAGACTACTTAGGAAGTACACCCCACATGTGCCCTAGAGTATCTCCGAAAGGCAAACAGAAAGCCTCTCCACTGCCTCAAATCACAACCTTAAAGTGAACTGTACCTTTCGACTTATCTGAAATATGCACATTTACATACTGAAGGGGAGGACTAGAAAAACATGAGAAAAAGAGCCAAGCAAAAACATGTGACAGAAAAACTGCTTTCCTTGGCATCATGAAAATGGGTGAAAGGGCATTCTCCAGTTTGTAACTATAATCTATGATTTCATTATTCTCACCTGTATAGAAAAAAAAAAATCCTATCTTTAATTAAAATCTGAAATCACACATTCAGAATATATCTTTGCCTGCCACTTTGCCTGTATCACAATTACCTAGAAGATTAATGTCTCAGCTATCATTAATATTATTCATCTGGCAAAAAGACGACTTAAGCATCAAAACTAATCAAGAAGATACATGTAATTGTGTTAGCGCAGTGGTAAGCTGCTGGAGGAAGATAAGACTCCTGGCTACTTTGGAGCCAGATAGAAACCTTCTGAAATCAGAACTATTAAACAAACCACCCACAAAAACTGAAAGCTGTAGGTGATAAAACCCCAACCAAACAAAATGTGAACTCACTTGTGCTTTTCACCACTGAATTCTTACCTGTACTGTTCACATTTTTTAAGCACATCATGATCGTCTTATTTTTTCTCCTGCAGGATAACCTTCCACTAACCATTACTACTTTAATTTTATCCCACTTTAAGTTCTGAAAACTTAACCAGATATACACAAGTAATTTTATATGGACAGCTCTGATTATTACTCTGCAATTTTACACTGTTCTGTTTGATGAAGGCCTTGTACATAAGTTGTAAAACTATGCCCCCTTTGAGGAAAACAATAACCACACAAAAACAAATAGACACCTCACCTGTTACTGTACTGTAAAACTAACACTCATTGATCTTCTGTTGGACCACAGTTTAACAGCCAAACATTTAGGCACCAACTTCCTTTCAAGATGTTAAACTTCTGGGTTCCTTCAGAAACCCTGGAAGCTGGCTAGATTTTATAGCCCTGAACATATGTCTATCATATTAAAAAGAGAAGATTAAAACCAACCAACCAATTAACAACAACAACAAAACCCAAAAACAAACAAACAAAAAACCAAACAAACCCCCCCAAAACCAAAATAAACAAACAAAAACCAAACCAAACAAAAAAACAACCAACCAAAAAGAACCAAACCAAACCAAAACAAACAACAAACAGGTACTTAGATGGGAACAGCCACTTTCTTCTCCAGGCTGTTAAGAGTTTTAGAATCTAATGGAATTTTTCTTTCCCCTACCACCAGAATGAGGGGCGAATAGACCCATCTTCACCCATTGCCTCTAACAAAAGAAGTAAGGCGTTACCTAGTGACTGGTAATTCAGTGGGTGTGGGGGTAGAAAGGCACACTTTCTGGTTTTTCAGTTTTCAGTTGGTCGAAGGAGAGGGAGCGAGAGACAGCTCTTGGGGAAACCTTTGCCCTACGGGTTTTGGTCTCCTTCCTTTTTTCCCTCCCATTTTCCAATCCCTGAATTTGCAGGGTTCCCTGCGCCCGAGAGAGAGCGAGAGAGCACGAGAGAGAGAGCGAGCGAGAGAGCGAGAGAAAAGCCATCGCTAGCCGGGGCCTTTGCATCAGGCTTTTCTGAGGGGGTCCCATCGGCGGCCAGCCCAGGTGTTAGGGGCTTTTGTACCAAAGGCTTCAGCCCCCCTCCAACCACAAGCCCAGGAAAGAGGATTCCAGCCTTTTTTTTTTCCCTTCCTGAGCAGCTTCTTCCTACTGCCCCTACAGGGGCATCCGACAGCCTTGGAGGGACACACCAAAGCCTTTTCCAGCAACCCCCGGGGGCAGCTGAGCACCGGCTGAGGAGCAACATCATCACCTGCAATCCATAAATACTACTGCGCCCAACGGAGCCAGAGACTGGGGGGGAGGGTTTTGGTTCAGGGGGTTTATTTGCTGAGTCCTGGTTGTTTTGTTTCTATTGAATATTGTGTATATTGAATATTGTATATATACAGAGAGATATATATTATAGCTAAGAACTCTTATCCTTCCATTTATCATACCTCAATTAAAATTTGTTTTGGAATTAAAGGAAGCTTGTCTCCTTCTTTAGTTTCTAGTCCAACAAATTTCCTAAGTTCCTCTAAACATAGATACAGGCATATTTTATATTGAACTCGTTCTTTGGGAGTATGGGAGCCTTTAATGAATCACAAGCTCTACTGGATTCCAAAGCTGCATACATTTATGACGTAGTTATTGAGAAACTGGGTTTGTAATAATTGCTTTGGGTTTCCTCTTTGATACATTATATCACTGTGTTATATCAAAGCTATATCTCCACTTTCTTGCAGCTATACTCACTGATTAATTTTTATATTAATTTAGTCTATTGCGCATGGAACTATTTTATTTATTTTATTTCCATTTTAATTTCTTGTTTGTTTGTTTCCACACTTTCCTGAACAGTGAGAAATACAATACTGGACCCTAATCTTTAATAAATATATTTTAAGAATAAATTAAGAAGTTCTTACATTCTTCCTCTTAAAAAAAATCTCTTTCAGTGTTACTACTTATTTTTCATTCTAGTCAGTATCAAACCCAATTGCTTCTGCATATGTAAACACATAAACACTCAGAAGAATTAAGTCGAATGTAGTCATACTCCTTCAGTAAACAGCCTTTCATTTAGATCAATCTGATTAAAGAGGAAAAAAAAAAATACGAGGAGCTGTATTATAAGGGAGACTTGGCTTGTACCTGGACCTCCTGTGTATCTAGAGCTTTGCCCCAGTTTGAACCTTGAGTGTGGGGCATTTGATATGCTCATAGACAGAATGTGGTCATGGAGATAGTTAATTATTATTTTCTGTTACTTGGCCCAGGAATGAGAGATTGGAAAAGACTTCTGGGTGATTTTTGGTCTTTTGAGAATAAGGTGAGCTACTGCAATTTTCAAGGTGCTACACTTATTTCTCTAGAGAAGGCCATTACAGTGCATGATCTTGAAATTGTATCAAATTAGGCCATTTAGATTTATCACTCATGGGACTATATATACTATTGAGTGAAGATTCTCTGCACAGAGAATCCACCAGACATGAATAACCATGTAGGTGGTTTGCAAGGAAACTGCAAAAAGCACCCGAAACTCTGCTTCACTGTGGAAAATTATGGGAGGATTGAGTAACCAGGAATATTTGGTGTACGGCAAGCCTCTGCTGCAACTTCCATTGCAGCAATTCTTGCCCACTCAATGACAACAAAGAAGGAAAGATGCAAAAATGACAGTATGGAACATTAATAAGGCAAGCACCAAGACACTTCTGTGGTGTACATATCCTGAATTTGCTTTTGCTCAAGAGATATCCACTTTAAAGGCCTTTAAAAAAGGCCTTTTATCTATTGGCTTTTAAAGGCCAATAGATAAAACGCACAGATTTCTTCTAGAAATGTAGCTAGGCTGCTGACATAAAATATTTTACAGTCTTTAGCACAGTCTGAAATGTATTCAAATTGAAATGTATTCAAACTATATAATCCTTTGCCAAATTTCCTAAGAGTTCTGGTTTTCAGCACCCATACTATGATACCATCTGAATGCAGGTATTTATCATACATCCTTTCTTGTATGTATAATATAAACTCATTCTAAAGCTAATGGAGGCTAAAGACTGTATATATAAATAAATCTCAATTATTGTGCTTGCAACTTTTTAAGTGAGACCCACTGTTATACCCATATTAGAAGATTACAGCTTAAGTTACACTTCAATAGAATGATTTTGGCTAGAAGAAAAATATATTGATTAAAGACAAGTCTTTCCTTTTTCTTTTTTTTTTAATCTGTATTTGAATCTGAAGAATTTTCATTCTTTCTTACAGCTGTACATGTCACTAGGCAAAACACTAAAGTAAAAAAAAAGTAACTAGCCAAAAAAAAGTAACATGACTTCAGCAGAATATTGCATCAGAGACAAAACTTTTTAAAAATGGTAATGGATTTTTTTTCCCTTGGGAAAACATTAAATATGCAGAAGAGAGGAAAACATGTGAAACTAGTTCCTTGTTAAAAGAGTTGTATCAACTTCATACAGTAAAAAAAACGTGCTAAGTATAACTGAAATTGTACACAGATAAAAACATACCTGCTTCATTTTTAAATGATATTCATTTTTAGAGCCAGAAAATAAACATAGTGTGGGTTTTGCTTCTCAGCATGTAACTGTAGCAAGTAAAAAATATTGACAGAAGAGATCCTCACTACTGTTGGATTCATAACTTAAAAGGCCAACAAAGAGTGGGCTCAGAAATAGCAAATCAACAGAGATTAAATGTTTTATGCAAATACAGAGAAAATCATATTGCTAGAAAAAAACCTGGGAAATGAACATGCTGTCTGTATACATTGACTGTAATGTGCTTAGTACAACCGTAACAACTAGAAGTAAATTAAGCCTCCAGGCTATTAGAACTAACATTCTTTCAAAACAAATTAAATTCATTCAATTTGCACATCAGTTATTTTTTCCTGGCTGCAAAATGTAATAAGAATGTAAAATTACCAAAAA
>VXAU01006005.1:139457-163806 GCA_013399695.1 Formicarius rufipectus
AAGCATAGCTGCATGGATAGTATCAGCATAAGAGAATACTGAATTCAAAGTTTTAAATGTATTTCAAGGTCTCTCATACAGAATTCTTTTAAATATTATTTGTCTTCAAGTTTGTGGACAGGAGTTATTTCTACAACATGAAATATTTAGTAATAAGCATTTTAAAGTCATTGGAAGAAGACATATACAGTTCTCTGAAGTACTGATATCTAAGCTTGAGTTTTCAGTACCATTAACAGTTGAATTTAATCGATTTACTGTGTATTTTAAGTTATTTCACTAAGAGAACATGAAACAGCATGCATAGGAAGTTATTTTAATTCTGGTCAGTTTCAGTTACATTTTTTTCTCTCAAAAGAAGGTCGATGTCCAAAGATTAGGAATTTCCTAATAATAATTTTTTTGCTTTAATGGAATGCAAAAATGAAATAACTTGGAAATAGGCTTTGAAATATCACTTATCTAATGCATTTGGAGATACATTAAATAAAGGCAGAATGAAACAGGAAGGTGCTTCTCTACTTAAGAAGACAAAAACCACAAGTGGAAAAAGAAAAATTTACAGAACCAAGTTTTCAAAGCAGTCACAACTTCTTCATACTTAGCAAGCAAGGACAGATATTCTCAGTGGGAAGTTAAAGGAAATAACATCTGTTTGGACTTCCTTACGTAATTCCTTACACACTTCTCAGATTATTCCATTAGTAGCTTTGTGCTTCTGCATAACTCACCTTATCCATTTGAAGAATTCTTACATAGAAGATGCAATTAAAATAAAAAATGTTAACAAATCAAAGCATTTTTGCTACTCTACGTAAAACATTATGGAAAAGTTCCATTAAAAACTGCCATTCAAGGAGCAAAATGCTTCCCTACTTTCACTGCTAGCCAGTAAGAAAAGTGTTCCCAATGAACTATTTTCTTGTTCTGAGCTAAATAATCAGCAAGAGTATCAGAAAAGAAAAATAATTTTAAGAGATCAAATTCTGCTTTGTCTTCTGAGTCTGAATATTCTTGCATGGATGTCAGGCCTGGACTTAAGAGCACACAACAAGTTCAACAGAAGGTTTATAGCTTAAAATAAAAAGCTGGGAGGTAGGGGAAAACATAAAAGAGACGGCTCACTAAGAAGAGCTGCCTGAGAATGCTGAGCACAAAAAGGTGCCCCTTCCAGCAAGTGCATTGGAATACCTTTTTGATAAATGTGTGTTTGACAAAAGTCCAGTTCACTCTGATGGTCCATCTCTCCCATGTCCCTGTCCTCACTCCAAGTCCCATCCCCCAGTTCTCTCCTCCAAACTTATTTGTGAATAATACCAAAAAAATTCCCTAGCCTAGCCAAAAAGCAGAATAAAACTCAAACCACAAAACTGAACAAAACAACCAGAAGAGGTTCAAAATGGAACTAAACAAATATCAAAGAGAGAAGTTTCATTATAATTAAGCCTGAAACTTTCCACTAACTTCATTAACACAAATGAAAGTTTCCTTTTAAGTTTTTTAACCCATTGTAATCAGATAGATGATTCTCTGGGAGATAGTGGAGGTTTCAGAAGAAATTACCTCATTATATCAACATATGTTTTCTTTTAAACATTAAGTGAACTGCTGAAACAACTTAGAAGAGTTAATGAGTTGTCTTTTTTCTCTTTTGTCAAAAACATACTCAGGTTGCTTATTAAACCAGAATACAAAACACTATGTAAAATACAGGAAAATAAATAACTACAACTTCCTAGAATTCCCACAGATAGCCTTCTTGTTACTACTCTCTGAGAAAAACAAAGCCACTTGTACTCCTCCAGTTCTTCCTGTCCAAAAGAGTAAGGAAAATCCATTCAGGAATGCACTCCCCAAGAACTCCGAGACATAACATTCAAGTTCATTATTTAAGACTGTGAAGGGAAGTTTTGTTTTGGTGTGGTTTTTTNCCCCAAGATAAAGTTTACACATAATTATAATTTCCAGAGTTCTTGGCAGGATAGAGGCCATATGTCTGATATTGCCTGATCAGTACCACAGAATCCCACCCAGGCCCAGAAGGAAGGCTCTGATAGACAAACTGCAATCTCATGTGAACTGAAAAAAATGAAAGATAACCCAAAGATAACCATGAAGCATTAGGGTCCTATAGCAAGGCAGGCAACCAGGAAGACATTTGGAGCAGAAAGGTAAATGGGGCTGTTCTGGTAATCACCAGATTAGGCTCAAATTAGTCTCATGGTCTGTGACAGTTGTTAAAAAAAATTTCTTAATAAATTAGGAGAAAGGGGTTTTGCAGCATACAAAGGCATAGAACCTTTTAAACGTGATTTTTTCCAATATGTGAAAATTATCTAAAGGAACAAATACCTATGGTAAAAGGCATTTTCCCTGAACAACAGACAACTTAGGAATTCAAATCTCGTCTTCTGTAGGTTGAAAAATATGCATTTTAAAAGAAGTGTTAAAAATATGCTCCAGAAAGAGAGTAGTGATGGCGAAATATGATACAATGGAACTAGTGCCCCAAGTAAGAGCAGTAAACACAGAGCTATCTTTATGACATCAGGATTCTGAAATTAGACAAATGATCTGAGAAAAACTAAGTTGGCTAATGGTCTGTAACAAAGTAACAGTACATCAAAGTAATCTGATCCTACAACACATCACTCCAAACATACCATCCAACGAGGAAAATGAAGGGTATCTACATGTTGTCCCAAAGCAGCCAACAGAACCTTTTCTCCAAGCCTGTGAAGTTACAGAAGTATTGTTCATCCACTGCAAGTCTTCATAAACAGAAGTAACCAGAAGTAATAGTACTTAGGCATGTGCATAGCACAGTTACAAAAACATATTCAGCACAATGTCAACATTTTTTAAGTACTGCTACAGAATAAAGTCACTTGCAGTAAAAAAAAAAAAAAAAGAAAGTGTAAATTTTAAATTGCACTAGTGATTTTAACTTCAAGTGGAAGGGGGGAAAGGGTTCATCACGCAATATCCTCACCAATTGCTCTGTTTACTGAGAAAGCAACAGTTTCGCTATTTATGGTTTTTTCTTTAAGTACACAAAACTTAACTGAAGCTCATCCAAAAGGGGCATATATGTCTATGTGCCATAGACAAAGTTGCATAATTGGGACACAACTTGCTGGCAGAAATATTGCTGCTTTTGGTTTCCTACATTACGTCTCTTCACTGAATGTGTTCTGCTGTTGAAACTGGAAGTTTGCTTGACGTTTCTTTACTATCAAACTTAGACTCCTCAAAAGAAATATAAGAGTTTTTTTCTTCTTCAAGCAATGATCATTTAAAGCAATGTTTTATTTCTAATTATCCTCAAAAATTTTGATTCAAATATTTCTCTATTTCCACATTCATGATGAAAACTGCATGGTTTTGCACTTGAAAATAAACAGCTGTATCAGTAGCTATTTTCAGTAACTGAAATTAATATAAATTCAAAGTAAGTGAAAAAGCAGATGACATGCACTAGACTATCACATCATTCATGTTTATTGCACTGCATCATAATTTCTGAAACAGGAAAAATGCTATGGAGCTTAGTGCTTATCACACTGGTTAATTGTCAATAGCAAATTGACAGTTTTTCTATACAGTAAATATTTAGGAAAAACTCCAGACTGGACAAATAACCACCTTGTTTTGTTTTTTTAAAGTTCCAGCTCTTTGTTAATTGTTATTCCCGCTGAAAGCAGACAATAAACCTGAACTGTTAAATGTAATAGCAAAAAGGGAAGCTTATATAGCATACTAGCTCTGATCTAACCAATTTCTGAACACACTACCGAAGGTTTTACAATCTTAGTATAAATTGTCATGCATTTTTTTCCTGAGATTTAATTTTCTGAAACATCAGGTATAAAATAACCATTAGAATTAAATCCCTTGTGGTAAGGCAGAAGAGCTAAACTGACTCTATAGTTCTGATGGGGAGAAAGGTGCTCAGAACAGAGAATAAAACCTAAAGCAAATGATTGATTTTGATAATTCACTGTATGAAATGGAACAGAGGAACCTGTTAGAAAACACAGTTTGGAATCATCTAATTCTAGAGGCTACTGCAGACTTATTTTCTCAACAGAATCCTTCCTTACTGTGAAAGTGTATCTTCTGGCAGCAACAGAAAAATGAGAGAAATGTCCTGCTCCTGAAACTACGTACAGAGTAACTGTTCTTGCTTTAAGCAAGTCTCTGGAGATGCATGAAGTCTGCTGACAGTGAAAAAGAAATATGCAACACTTTGACAAGTGGAAAGCAGAACATTAGAAGCCCTAAAGAACTAAGAGATCCTGAATGCTGAAATGAAAAACAAAACAAAAAACCCCTCACCAAAACCCCCAAAAAAGATGAAAAACAGACACACAAACCCCACCCCAAACCATTTAACCAGCATTCCCCAAACCAAACCAAAATCAAACCAACCAAATCAAAAAGCTTTGAACCAAAGCTGACCACTATATTCCATATCTGTTATAAACTTTATCTTTTATTATCCTTTTTAGAAGATTGAAGGCTATAGCTGACATAAATACATAACTATTGATGAAGCATTTGCACTACTTTTTAGATCTTTTAACAGAAACTTTTAATACAAAATTATCAGTGAACACAAAAAACTGGGTAGTTACATACTGGATCGTATGTTGTTGTAAAACTACAACTATCATATTTTTGCAACCTCTACTTTCCCCCTCTATTATTCCTTGACATTGTTTTGTGTGTTTCTCATTGCTCCAAGTACTCCCTCTTTCCTTCTCACCATCTTCCCCTGCAGTTGTCAAAGCCCTGACAAGGTGCTGCCCGGTTTGCCTTGGTTCCCATATTACCTACAAACACTACAGCTTCCAAAAGTGTGTCTGGGGGACAGGACACAGTGAACAACTTCTAGTGACACAACTGTACAAAGGTACAGTACTGTACAGTACAAGGCCATCAACTTCTGTGAGGTTTCTAAGCATACCCTTCATCTTCTTTTTTAATTTTCAAGCAGCATCTCAAAACAGAGTAATACACACCAGGCTCATTTTCATGAGACTCTGAACTGAAGGAGTGAGTTCAGTGCATACAGCTACTGAATTGTGCAGAAGTTAACACATTTTGAATTTTCACCCTGAATTTTATGCCTTTATCAATATGAACTAATGATTTCTCCCCTCTTACTTTCTGAATATTTACTAATAAAACCCTAAGCACTACTACAAGTCATGCATGCTCCAATATATGAAGATTTTGGTATGTGTAGTTATGAATTCTCTTGTGTTGCCCAATATTCATTTTTACATCAGCAGAAATTTGACTCTATTTTTATTATTGGCTTTCTCATACAGCATACAGTGCTGAAAGCTTTCTCTATGCATTTAACTGATATCCAAGATGTTAGATTTTTTTATTTAATAGTGAAACAAGTTAACATAAAGCTATTTCAGCACAGATAATTTAGGATTGGAATTCAGTCACCCCCAAAATTACTTTAACCAAAATACTTAAAGCAGTGTGGAAAATAAATATTCCCACAAAAACGTTTATCAGAAGATACATTTTGATAGACTTTAAAACCAGATTTCAAAATAGCTTGTAACTTTTAATGAAAGAATCACAGTATCACCTTCTCTTTTAAAAAATGCCTATGAATGTGTGTTCTAATAAAGTCAAACATTATCAAACTAAGAGCACTACTAATCAGTGTTAACAGAAACAGGATAAAAAAAGAACAGCATATTCCGCCAGACTGACACCTTACCCTAATAGGTGACTATATGATAAACTACTTCAGTTATGAAGACAATTATGTTATTAGAGCCTAATGACTGCCTGGTCACTTGTATGATGTCTTTTCTGACCTCTGCCTAACTGTTTGCCAATGAATGACATTCTTGGCAAGCTAAGAAGTAAAAAACTAGATTTCTGCAGTGAAGCCCTTCAGTGCTGTGTCACACTTGATGCTCACGTAGCTCACTGCATCACTCTTGTTAGGGCCTCTTATATCAGCATCACAAATACCAGAGCCCAGATTCAAAACACTGCTTCTGATTTTAGGGCTCCCCACTTCTCACCGAAACGAGAAGAACCCAGTGGCTAAAGACTTATTTGAATCTAAAACACAGCACACACATAGCTTATAGAAAGAGAGATAGAGTTTATTAACTAAGGAGGTAACTGATGAAGCATCCATTTTTACATAGCATCCGCCTACTGTGTTTACAGTGTGTGGAAAGCAGTCGAGGAGCACTTACACTGACACTAGCAACATACAAGGCAAACACGGCGGTACTGATTCGTTCTGTTGTAAAAGCAATTGCATCAGAGGAACAGTGACACAGCCCCTGGACCCCAACCCCTGACTGACTGTATTTCACAACTTATACAACTGCTCATGTACTAAGTAGAGAACCTTTATAGTAGAGCTTGCTTTATAACATCTACCAGTCACTTACCTAACTCCCTTGAAATGCTTGTTTTGGTTGAGTTTTCAAGGCTATTTCATGAATAACTTAAGTTCAGAGTGAAGTATTACTGCTTTGTTTGCCTCCTCCTCTTCTATTTACTGAGATAACAAGCGTGACTCATATGCATATTAAAACGGTTCTGTCTTCCTGAGTTAATGGCCACAAAGCTAAGTTGCTTGTGCTGCTGTTCATAGCTTCAATACCAAAAGACCTTATGAACAAACTTACTATCAGCCTCGCCATTATCTGTTTTTGCTCCTAGTGCTTAAGTGAAGTTATGGAATGCAGAACTGTTGTTCTTCTAGACTTGAGTTCTTAAGGAGGACACAAATCTAAAACAAAGCCTCAGTCAGCCATCAAGGGAAACATACAGAGATATTTAGAAATAAAGGCTCCTTCTCTTTCTGCCTTGAGCAGGACTGACAATGCCATCACCTTTTAATCAGCTTAATACAAAGGGGGCTCCCAGAAATTCCAGTCTAGCAACTTTAGGGCAAATAAGAGAATACCACCTTTCCTTCTTCAGCATATACTCACTGGGTGTTACTAAGACTTTTGTTTTTAAAGTATTGCCCATTTCTGTTTGTTTGGTTGGTGTGTTTTTTGTGGTGTTTTCTTTTGTTTTCTTACAATCACTATTTTGCTCTACTCTGGTTCATTAGGCTTAATATCTCTGATAAGTGGAATAGGTGTGAAAAGTCTCCAAAGGTGAATCAAATGAACCGATAAGTGAAAGTGACATTGACACTGTAGTAACATCAACCACCAAAAGTGCGATTATGCCAAGTAACCAGCAATTCCTCCCTCTTACTTCAGCTATAGCTGCAAGGATTCACCCCTTATTTTCAGCCTCAGGAGCAACAGATAAAAACCTAAAACACATAATATACTGAAATGATACAACCTACTCTTCATTACACGATTTAATTCTGTGAAGGTCTACAATAAATACTTACTTCAAAATTAGGAGAGGGAAAAGTTACAAATGAAACAAATTAAAGAAAATACCGTTAATTACACAGTGACTCATCAACAACACAACTAACCATGCATTAAGTAACATACTGCTCCTAGTTTGCTTGTTATCAACTATCCAAACCTAAACCCAAGGATTTGAGTGTTCTTCCTGAACAGTGTGCTTCTGGAGGAAGGATTTCCATGAAGAGTTGGCATCTATGCACACTTAAAAAATCCCATTCTTAGTCAACACCTACCTTTCTTTCTTTGTTTGTTTTGCTGGTGTTTGTTGTTGGGTTTTTTGTTTGTTTTTTTGTTTTTTTTTAGCCTTTAATTAAAAGGGAAACAGTATTTCAACAGTTAGATCCTTGGAATAGGACTAAAGTAATCAGTTCGGGCAATATGATTTGAGACAAATTTTTTTTTACCACCCAGAGAGGTAGCAGAGAAAAGGGAAAATAGGTACTAAGGTAGCACAAGGACCATGCCATGGATTTACATGATTAAGGAAAAACAGCATTAAATACATAAAGTAAAACAAAAGCCACACAGTACTCCACTGTAAAAATCAACACTATGTGAATTTCAGTTACTATTGCAATCTTTCCCTGGACATTTTCCCCCGTATTTTTCATTTCAGTTCGATATTCAGTAATATCATTTTCTGTTCCTCATGGGCTTAACAAAGAAAAGCTTCAGACATCACAGAAACTGTGTCTTACAAAAACTGTGCTCACGCAGCTCACCAAATTACTTATTTAAGCACAATTATAAGGTTAGTTTTAATTGTGTCCTATATAATAAACGCAGAGTATTGAAATAGATCCTGAAGTTTCTTGAAGAAAGATTTTATCACAGATTGAAACTTAGCCTGCACATCAAACATAGAAAAGATGCAGTAGTCTCCTAAGATGCATTTTGATGAGTCCCAGACTTTGGGAAATACATTACAGGAAAATAGTCAGCTAGACAGACATTTAAAGTACACTGAGCCAAATTATGCAGCCTTTGTTCATGCCTGTGAATCCTTACATGAATAACCTGATACTAGTTTGAGCAAGTACTTATCAACATGATTAAGAGGACAACCAGTGGACTCATCATAACTGACACTGAGTCATAAAAGCTCTAGGATAAGATACAGGAATAAGTTTATGGGCCAGATCTAGTTTGATTTTTACTAAAAAATGCAAAGATTTTGAATGTGTGTTTAAAGTAGTTTTTTTTCCATTAAGTTTTTACATGAAAACTTCTGGTAAATTTATAACATATGCTTGGAAGGATGCTTTATGTCAAGAGGGAGATGCCTTGCAGAGTGAAGAAATGGAAAGAGCACTTACACTTTTGATTATAACTTCAGCTACATCTTTGATGTTCATCACTTTGTTGAGAAAAATTTGTAGGAAAGCCTTTTGTTATCTCTGCATAATCTGAAATACAGGTACTGTGGCTCCTGAATAAATGTCTAAATAGTACTTAACTCCTAAGAATAACTTGTACAACACATAATCTGCATAAAATCAGAGGGAAATGGGTTTCCATAACAAAAATATCTCTGATGTAAACTACCCATTCATGCAAATCATATAGCAGATGAACCACAGGCTGCTGATCAGTGGTGGTACTGGGATGCTGCTGAACCATAAATGATGAAAAAGTAACTGCAGATTAAAGATGTAAAAAATGTAAACAACTTCTTGAGACAAGTATTTTTTTCATTCTTGAAGTGGCTTAGTTTTCTTGCCTTGTGCACCCCAGTCTGTCAGTACATCTAGCTGAACTGACCTATGGACTGCAGATGATGACTGAGCAACTGTATTCCCTGCATGGCAGACACGTGCCCTATCAACACACGCGGTGCACCAACACTGACAAGTGGGAGGGGGAAGGGAAAACACTGCTTAGCTGAGTCAGACGCTTGCTGGGGTGAGGCTAGCAGAGCAATTAAGAAAAGGTAACTTCTCAGAAGTCTAACTGTGCTTTCACTGTTCATCTACCCATCAGAAATCCACTTCTGTTCACAGCATTAACTAAAAGAGCTGGAAGACAAGAAAACTAAGTTTTGCCTAATTGTTATGTCTGATCTGTATTCAGTCGCAAATACCTATCGTTCTGTTTTCACATAATTTAAACGGCAATAGTGGAAGGTCAAAGAGCAAATGTATGTATTAAAGAGATCAGAGGCTGTAATACAGGGAAAAAAAAATACGGTGATGACAGAAAGCGTTAGCATTTATTTACTACAATCTGACTATGCATAATCCTGCAATTTCCAAAATTAGGACTCATTTGTTCCAACTTCTCACAGAAGAGAGATTTGCTAACCATAAAAAAAAAAAAAAGGTAAGAAAGAATGAGTTGCTAGAAGCAGAATTAGCAGCTCAGACATCAAAAGCCTAGAAACTACTAGTACAAATCAGCAACCTATTAAGAACCACTTTAAAATGCTGTCAGAGATGTTTTAGCAAAGAATAGAGATTTTAACTATTTGAAAGAACTGATGGAAAGAGAGGCTGCATTAGTTTTGTCACATTAAAAGAAATTCACTGCTGCTTGTCTTCAACAGCATTTCTTGTAGGGAGCATCTCTTTTCCTGCTTTTTACATAGCAAATATTAAAACAGAAGTATTTTTGAAGATAGTTCTTTATAAATTGACTGACTTACAAGTTAAATTGTACTTAGGTCACTGCTGTTTCATATCCACAATACGGAATTTCACCAAACAAGCAATGATTAACACTTTGGTAAAATGGTGTTATAATGGGAGGAAACAGTTTTGTTTCAATTCAGAGGTCAAAAAGGGAAAAAAATCCCAAGCAATCACCATATTCAAACTTATTTGATTAAAGTTTTCTATCTTTGAAGTAAGTAACATTAATGTTAATTTAAATGTTTTGGAATGCTATTCAAGAACCTTCTTTAGGCTCATAGCTATGCTCCTTGTGTTAAAACTGTCATTTTCAGGGCCATATGAGCCACTGAAAGTGACAGGGAATAAAGCCAGGATCCCTACTGAAGTTCACCAGACGTGTGAGAGAATCTAGCTCAAAGAAACTGTGCAGCTCATGGTGAACAAATACAGCATGTGCTGGGCATGTTATGGCTACTCTCCATTTACGAATCCATGCTGTAAGTGGGATGTGAGGTGACCCTGGCACTGCTCTTGACAAGGCGGCTACTGCAAGTAGAGCAAAGGGTGCAGAGTCCAGGGCACTGGATGCTAGAAAGGAGAAAAAGCTCTGCCTTTGAACAGTCTCCCCACAACAGCTCTGAACACTTCCATCACTAGTCTTCATTTTAAAGTCTAGCTATTCATTTTCCAGGCCTAACTACTGGTTTCTAAGAGTACAGGTCTCCACACAGCATGATGTTGTAAGATGAAACAGTAGAGACTAATATTGAGAATGGCAAGACTCCCTCAGGGCAGAAGAATTATTTTAATAAGTGTGAGCTTTTCCTTATTATATAATTAGTTGTGCTGAGGAAAAAAAAATCTATGAAGTGCAGAGGAAAATACTTAGTTCACTTACAGATTTTATTTACAAATGGTAACAGTGCTGGCACATGTAACACATTGTGACAGTTGAGATTTATTGTTGTTTCTTTCATTAGATTCATCTGCTTATGCAGAAAGGCATAATTAGGAGATGGAGATGAATACAGATGTTTGAATTTTGGGTGTGGTAGGGTAGCAACTCCAGTTGCTAAGACAAAATTACTTCATAGTGAAAGCATGCATTACACTTCTGCTTATTGTAAGAATGAGATAGTTACTCTTTCTTCTTTTAATGTACTGTACTGAAGGGATGTTCTGTATTTTGTGCAGTACTGCCAACTGCAGACCCAAAATTATGGCACTGTTTTCCATTTGGTTCCTCAGCCACTTGGAAATACTTATTTTTAACAAGCACTACAGTAAAGTTCCCTGGGAGTCTGCAGCTGGTATAAACCTGTGTCTGCAAAGTAGGTTCTGGAAAATGCAGCTCTATCAGGAAGTGTGCATTCCACAGCCATGTTAACCGCATTTTGACAATCTGTATGAAGCCGTGTCAAATGCTGATCCATTTGCTTACTTCCATGACCTGTGCTGCTGGAGAAAACCAAGGCTTCCCTGAAAAACTCATCAACTTACAAAAAGTTGAGAATTTCAAAAGGAATATGGGAGCTGGGCACAAAACACAGGTCTCGTTTATCCTCCTCCTCTCACACTTTTCAGAATACAATTGCACAAAATCTAAGAGGTAGAATACCTGTGGTAAAAGGAAAAAGAAAACAAAAAAAAACCCACAAACCTTACCACAAGGAAATTAATCTAATTGTCAAAAAGAAAAAAGTTGTCCGGCAAAAAAACCTTATTTATTACCCTGTTGAGAAATAACTATGTCACGCTCAAAGAGTAATGACTTAATGAAACCTTCTGAACACTGGAGAAGCATTACTAAACAAAACACTCTTTAGGGACTAACCCTTAATTGAAAAGTAGATTCTTGACAACTCAGACTATATATCAACAATATCCATCCCTTCACCCATGTTTTCACCCACTCCCTTGCCCCCTCACCCCCTCCCACCCAAACATATTTATTTAAATATCCTCTCATGGTAGTAGCTTCATATGAGAAATCTAATTTTCATACCTACTGCAACAGAAAAGCATTTGTAAAACCTAATTGTCATGTTGTTTGGACCAATAATCAAGGACACAGTGAAAAATGGCATTAAAATGTTGACATGCCAGAATTTGAGTGCATTTTATGTTGGCAAGGATTCTGTCTGTTCCAGTACACTCAGACAGCGACAACATCTGCCTGTGGTGTGTTCATAAAAGGTTGTTTTCTATCTACTGCACAGCCCAGCCAGTAGATGATAAATTGAAAAGACCTCCAGCATCACAGAAATGCATCCCAATGTGATTTAAAAAGTAACTCTGAATAGTATTGACTTTAATGAAGAAAAATTAACATTGTTGATGTTTTCTTATTTGTCAGATAGAAAAAACCCCCACCCACATTGCTGATTCATATGGTATCATCAGACAGCAGTTCACAGGAAGCTCTACAGGAAGACCACAAAAGCTGAGTGTCCAAAACTGGACAGATAGGCAGAAACATACCAGTAAGAGCACATACACACCACTGGAATAAGGAAACAACTGAGTTAGTAAGTGAGCAAGTTATAGCTCCTCCAAATCATTAATATCAGCTCCTCAAAAATGTTCTTCTTGAAAATCCACATTTCTTTTCTGAAACTGATAAGAGGAAAAGTTAAATTATCACAGCAGGGAGTTGCTGTTTACAACATTTTGCAATACAGTGAATAAATACACCACTACAGCCAGGGCAGCCACTACAAGTCATTGTTTATCACACAAGGACATGAGCAACATGGCTGTACTGTCATGCCGCTCTCTGATGGTTTTATTTATAAATATTGCCCCACAAAAGAAGTTTTTGTTTAAAACAGGGCCTTTCATGATGGGTCTAATAAGGAGGTGATACAATTTGTTTTCCTGATCAATAGGACTAGAACTACTCACAGGTGAAATTTAAAAATGACAAGACTTGCCTTGGAAAAATGCCAACAGGTGTTTAGATGTTTTTAAAAGAATGGGAAGATTTGTTTAGCAAGCAGTAAATGCACTATACACAACACAGTATCATTACACAAATTCTAAAAGAACAGGCTTCTAAAAAACTAATAAGACTAAAAAATAAACACGCTTCCTCTAAATCACAAAAGGGTCCTTAGAACCTTCCTGACAACACTTTGTGTTGCACAGTCTACGTTGTCTCTTTCAGAAATGCTTCATTTGTCTCAGTGTGCTGGCTCCTTTGCAGCCTCTGAGAATATGGTTCCATCCCTGCATTTGTGCATTTTTTCCACACATATTCTTAAATAACTTCCTTTATGAGCAAGTTTGAATCAGACAGCTCCAACTTTCTTTAATAAAAGTCCATTTTATACTGCTGAAATAACAGTAGATATATATACTAGTCAAACATTCTTTATGTCTTTTAGTAATATCTCAGTACAATACAAATGGCTCCTTCGTGGCTCATTATCAAAGAGCCACTTAATTTCTTTTACTGCGGAAGAGTTTCCAAAAGCTGCTTACAAAGTAGGAAGTGGTTGGAAAAACTCCAGCTTTTCCAAAATCAAGAGTACTGAAGTTAATTTCTTCCCCAAATTCTTACTGTGCAGCTAAATTAAAATATCCATAAAATATTTCCAAAAAATGTCATTGCATTTCATTTTATCCTGTGCCCTTCTTTTATTTGCAGACTATTGACTGCAATAGACCTTAAAATATCTGGTATATTTTTGCACTGTTTTGAATTGCTTTATTTTCAATCCTTCATCATTACTGTTTCAACTTTTCAAAGGTCAATATAATATTTGAAAGTTAGAGTGACAGAGAAAGTAGAAGAAAGAAAAGCAAGAAAAATAACTAAAGAAACACCACAAAGTTCTAGAGTTGTAAGAAAAAGTAATTAAAGCTTTACTACAAAATATTTTAGTTTCTAAGAAGTGCTTTTTCAATTCAGACTTTGAATGAAAGCAGCTTTAGAAAATGTACACGGTCAAAGCAATAATAGCATATATTAAAAGTTTCTCAAAAAATATTCTTTTCTTCAGCTTTACCTAATTCCATGGGATTATGAGTGCATGTAAAATCTGTTGGTACACTGTATACCTACAGTTTGGTCTAGAAGATTAACAATTAAACAATAAGCCAAATTTTAACTATGGTCAGTACATCACACTAAGAAAAATAGGAAATCACCATGAGAAACAGCCTTAACTAGACAAAAACCATAATTGTAACACCTTTTCCACAGTATCACTTTCCCTGACCAAGTGCTTACAAATTCTCATATATGACAGGACTAATGAAAAGGAGAGACATGTGAGAGTTTGAGAAATGTTAGTTACTACCCCTCCAACCCAATATTCAGCTCTCTTTGTCATGCTTGAGACTGTTCACAGAAGTGACTTGTTAATAATAAACGACTTTTTAATTACCCACTATCTTAGGTGCACCATTACATTAAACATTCTGCAGTCAAAATCTGTATATTTTCTTGTCAAAGATGCAACACACAAAACCTTGAGGGTTTTTTTGTTATAAAGCTGTTAGAAGAAGATTAAAATGTAACATGATTAATGTCACAATTAGATTTTCCTTTACCAATCTACTCTTCCAGAAGCAAAATACTGTATTCTTACTCAACCTTATGTAATCATTCAAAATGAATACAAAGTTTAAGAGTGGAGCTACATGGGCCCATAGCCTCAAAACAGGTAGGCATGTGACTGGACTGATGAAGCATGAATGTGTAATCAACTCTTCATGTGCAGACTTTAAGCCTGCTTGAACCATGGGGGTAAAAAGGAGCACAATAATCTTTCAGAAAACGTAGAGATCAAAGAATGATTCAGCTACCTCTACTGGGCAATACATCCCACAACACAAAATAAATTATATTTGAGAAACAAAACAAACAAAAAAAGAGGTAGGGTGAGGGGAATGGAGGGTGGGGTTGGTTGTGTTTTGTTTGGGATTTTTTGTCAAACAACTCTTTAGCCAAGCCAAAGGTGAATTTTATTATAACAAAACCTACTTGTGTTTCAGATGTTGTAATTTTTACCATATAAAGATCTGCAAACTGAACATGACACTGACAAAACCTGAAGAAAAGTATGGTCCACTTTATCTGAAGAATTACTTATCCTGTTTAGTAAACCTTATGTCAAGCAACTTGTGTGTTACTAGAAACCACAATGAAGAAATTTACTCATTCAACATAATGTAACTAGATCTGAATTCTTCCAAGAAGTTTACCTTGAGAAAGAACTATTTCCATAAAGATTCAGAGGAAAATATGAGAAAAGTATTTCAATCAGAAATTATTTTAGAAATAAATGCTAGATATCCTTAGCCTATCTTCTACAGAAGTAAATGAAATAATTAGGAAATTAGTACTTAAAATATTTTCCTCTAGGAAATACTTATATGAGATTATGCTTATGTACCTCTGTAACATTATATTGAATAAATACATATATTTATATAACAGCTGTTAACCATGGAGAAAGTCAAAACCATTTCCAGAGTACATAATCTCATTACCATAAAATATATACCAAACTCCTATTATATACAAAAAAAAGTTGGTCTGAGCATATTTCACATTGTCACTGTCAAAGAACACATGTGAGCATTTCCTTTCAAACACACAATGTGCTGTGCAAGCAAAATGTTAAAAAAGACCCAAACATATCTGAAGTAAAATACTCAGGAAGAAATTAATCAAATAATAGAAACCTGCTTTCCTGCTTTTACAGTCCTTTACCCAGTGTGTGAGTGATCACAAAATCTACAATTATCTGCACCAGCACTAATTTTTCACAGTAGAAGAAATAGTAAAACAATGGAACTGTAAAGATGAAACAAAGCCATCACATATTACGTGTTTTTGTGTCTTACTCATTAGCAAAGAGCAGTTAATCACCTAAAACATATTTAAAACGAGCTTCACCTAAACTGAAACATTAAAAAAGGAAGAAATCCTTTTGCACTGCAAAAAGAGTAGCTAGAATTTAGCTTTCAAATTTATGCTGAACAGCAAGCTGACACTTTCCTTGCTTTGTTTCAGTGAAATTCTCTACTATTTAAGTGGAGAAAGGAAGTGTTCATTTCTCTGTATGTTTATTTCAAATAAAAATATTCTCAACATTCAACCCTGCTTGTCTAGCTTACCTCTCATACATAATCATTTTTCCAACCCACTTGGAAAAACAGCTAAAACTCCTGCTTCTGTTGTGAAGGAGTATGAAATAGTTAAGCAGTATGTAACAGATAAAACAACCGATTTCCTAATCTATTAGTGCAATACTGATAAATGCCAGAGACTTCTGCTCTAAACAAAGGGGAAGCAAATGAGAAAGAGAACAGGATGAAAATTACTATGTGTATGGGGGCTTTTTGTTTATTTGTTTCAAAATCTTTTTCAAATATAAAGGAGGAGGAAAACAGCAAAAAGTAAGTCAAAATGGTAGGTCACAGGTAAGTAGATAAAGATGTGCTGAGGTCAAATGTATACATGATGCCAGAAAGGCAGGGAATGAGAAGACCAGATGACTGTCAGAAGGAGACTGATAAAAAAAATGAGAAAGATAAATGAGAGAGGCTGCTTTCTAGGTAGGATTGTGAAAGTCCTCATGAAGGATTCTACAAAACACTCAGGAGGAACCTGCTCATGGCTTTACTGGAATCCCTAAAGCTCACTGATCAGTGTTCCCACAGGAGGAAACACAGCTAATGGGGAGACAGGTTTCCCCTCATATTATGGCCTCTGGGGAAAAAAGAGAAAAAAAAAATCTGCCTTCAGTTCCTCTGTCCTGTATGTGGTTAAAAGACCATGATACTTTAAAATCTCCTGTACATTCTTCCATGTTATCTGACTGCAAGAATATATTTCTTGTGAAAATAATGCATGTGGGGCAGTCTGATTTCATGCCCTCGCCCGTTGTCCCATTTCTGTCTGTACTTTTATTAGGTTGCTCCAGTAGATCTTTCTGACACAAAAGAAATAAGATAACAAAGTAAACATGGACTTGAAGATAATGCCAGTAAGATTTTGGACTTTGAAAGCATGTCACGTATCTACTTATTTTTAATACGAAACATTCCAAAGGGAATAGGCAAAAATACAGAAACAATTTCTGCAGAAAACACTCTTAGAAACTTAGCACTGCCTAGGTCTATAATAAAACTTGCTTTTATGTTTCCAGCCTCTTAAAAAACTTATCTGTAGCCTGTTCTGCTACTGTTAATCATATCAGTTATATTATACATGAGTATTTAAGAAGTCTCACAGGAAATTAAGGGAATTCAAGTAAGGTTTCCTGCCTGTTAATCACCACAGAGTGACACCTTCCTGATACTGCCTGCTGGAACAGAGAGGCAACTTGTCTTCTGGAAGCTACATGAAAAGAGATAGGACATGACAACAGTGGTAGCTGGTGTTTAGTACAACGGTAGATTTGTCTAAAAAGACACACTGTAAAAAGCATAAGCCTGTATTTTATTTTTTAAAAACTGTGCACTTGAATGCTAACATGAGTTAGTTTTGAACATTCACAACATTTTGCAAAGTTAGACAATTTTCAGAATTGCTTATAAACATTTGTATAAAACCTAGTACTTTCCCTTATTTCATAAAATACTTGTTACTCAAAAGTCATATGAAAACTTCACAACTTCTACTTTAAAATATGGAAGCACAGTAAAATATACTCAAAATAAAACTAAAAAACAGTCTATAAGCAACCATTTCCTATGACAAATTCCTAAGAGATCACCCTCACCCATTATCTTAAACCTCAGAAGAGCTCACATTCTGAAGTTTAATGTCTTTCATTTTATAGTGCTCTACCATCAGTTCTGAGATATTAGAACTTCCAAACACTGATAGTTACATTTCTCAATTGACTTTCACTATTCTGATAGTAAATCTTTCAAAACAGTCTAGATTATTATAATATACGATAATATATTTCAGTCTCTGCCTCTTTAGTTAAAATCTGCCACTTAAAATCTGTCTCTTGATATGCCAATTATATTAAAATAATCCAATCTAAATGCAGTGATGTTGTACACCACACCAAAACCCACATTTGCCTAGAGTTAACGAACTTCATGATGCAAGGGCACTTCAAATTTCAGAAGTATTCAGAGATTCAAAACACTTCAATTTTATTAATTTACAATCAAAGGTAGGAAAATTGGTACAGTAAGAGAGAAGCATTTCTACTGTAGCCCCAAAGTTATTGTAGAACATAAGGAATTAATTTTAAAAAATGGGTCATTTTTCTTCAGATCTAACTACATTGGCACCAGATTGACCTGCAATTTTCTCAACTACTCTGCAGAACAGCTACTGTGCTAAAAATATGTTGTTACTCAAACTTCGAGATATTCTCTCCAGAGATAGGACTTCCTGATAGAGATTCAAATTAATAGGAAGTGCCCTTCCTGTGTTTTCTGGACTGCTAAACTAATGAGTTTGTTGTCAACACCCTTTAAAAAAATAGAAGGACTAGATTTACCAGTTGATTGGTGTTCACTGCTTTAAAGTCAAGTGACCTTGCATAGAAAGCCAAAGTGTAGTAGACTACAATTGTCTTTTTTCAGGCACAAGGCTGTAGCAAGTTTGGTTTTTCCTGTATTTCTGAAGGATTTCATACAGGAATTGCCTTGAGAGCCTATTAGTTCGTGACTTTTATTCTAACTGAATGTAGCCCCATTAGCAACTGATGGAAATGCTTGTGAAGGAGCTGAACGGAAAGATAAGACTCCTACTTTCAGGAAACCAGTTTTTATGTAGAGAAGTAAATAGTTCTGGCCACGGGTATACAGCTTTGCCAAACCATACCTGACTCACTCAGCTATATAAAGAACACTACATAAACTCTGAACTTATTAAAAATAACTACAAAACTCTGTAATATAATACAATTAGAACTTCCAGATACTAAGGTAAAGTGACAATCAATGCTAACTTTGAAGAGAAAAATTTCTTTTAGGATCAACTAACTATTTAGGTCAGTATGCTTTATGCTTTGCATACAGCAAAAACATGGAGCAAAAAGGCCAAAATACACAAAGAAATTAAGCTGGTTTTTTTTGTTGTTGTTGTTTTTTTTGTTTTGTTTGTTTGTTTTTTGTGTGGTTTTTTTGTTTGGTTTGGTTTTTGTTTTGTTTTGTTTTTTGGGGTTTGTTGTTTGGTTTTTTTGGCCGTTGTTTTGGTTTTTTTTTGTTTGTTTGTTTTGTTTTGTTTTGTTTTGTTTGTGTTTTTTTTTTTTAATACTAATTACGCATTTGGTTTTGATTTGTGAAGGATGATGGGAGAACATACAGCTCTAGCACACACACTAGAAAGTTCAACAGTCAAGAGTCTTATCAATTAGAACAAGTTTTTCGATCTTTTTTTCAGGTGTGCAAAAAACCCCATCCACCATTAAAGAAGGTTAATAATATGGATTTTGACAGGTGGGATCCTCCCAGCTTCTCACTTCAGGCTTCTGTAAGACTCTGGTTATTGCAATATGTCATCACCAATGAAGTGATGACCATCTGCAATCAGCAAAGGCAAATGAAAAAATAACATGCCTTTAACCTGGTAATAACCTTTATCTCTTCTACTTCTAAATTAGTTATCTTAAAATACATGCAGTTCAATTCTAATAATTACATTTCATATGTGTAAACAGAAAAGATTTTAATGTTAACACAAATTTATTTCATTCTGTCCCCGTTAATAGAAACTTTTTTACTGTAAATATCACTGCTCCAGGTTTCTCATACTTAAGAAGAAGTATTAGAAAAAAAGAACCCTGAAGTAACAATCAGAGAAAGTACTAATTTCATCCAGGATTACCAAATTATTGTAAAATACTCTTTCAGAAGACTGAAAGAAAGGTGAGCCCTCCACTTTTGAGAGATCTTAAAACCTCCATTTGACAAAGTTGCTGATAATAGTTTAACAGTAAAAATGAGAACAAGTTCCCAGGAACTGTTATCAAATACTCCCTGTTTGAGCAGGTAGGTTGGACCAGATGACCCACTGTGATCCTTTCCAATCTGACCAATTCTGTGATTTTGTAATATTGGGAGATACACACATGTAATCCTGTGACTAGAACACCATGTGTTCTAGTAAATATTAAGCATTTCACTCCACTTCAGGGAATGCCTAAACTATCTTAGTTATCTTCCTATTAAAATATATTTTTTTTTTAAATGGAAAAAGTCAGGCTAATCAGTGATGAACCTTCCAAATATTTCAAATGTATTCTGTCCTTCTACATTGCAGTAACAGGATCAATCTCAGAAGTATGTGACTGGTTTAAGGTCTTGCACAGAAAATTTAATTTCACAATCAGTTCACATACAAACAGATATCCCCATTTATTTTTCTAATAATTTGAATTATTTCTACTTGCAATGTTAAAGGTAACCCTCAAGCAGTAAAGTTCTGTTAGAGATCACAAGAATGGTTAAACTGTGCTCTAACCAGAGCACAGCCTGGGAGGAAAAGACAAGAGTAACTAAAGCTGAACTGCAGCCTGCCATTAAACATCTATTCTGTGACAACCGCGCTCAGGCATCTTAAGAGAGCTCTCTTGTTAAAAGAAGCACATTTTTTGTGTTGTAAAAGTAGAAAGAAGGGCAGAGAACTAAATTCAGGACAGGAAGATGCCTTTTTCTGAACTTTGAGTACCACTTCTGTGATGTGTCTTTTTTTTGAGACCTTCAGTATATTTCCTAAAATAAAAAGAGGAAAAGTTTCAGCTTCAGAAACAAACAAAAATCTCACCTTGTTATTTTCACACTTGTATGGGATTTTGAGGGTATCCATGGCCTTGATCATGGCCTGCATTGCTGTAAATATATTCTGGTACACCAGTTTTGTAAAGCCCCTTTTGTCTTCATCAGAGTAACCTGATCCATGAATGATTCTCATCTGCTTGATAAATGTGCTTTTGCCACTCTCTCCTGTGCCTGCAAGACAAATAACAAGGATATGCTTTACCCACTGGACACATACATGACTTTTTTGCATAATGCTCACAGCTTAGTGCAGGGCTGAACAGTGTCAAGTGGTGCTTGCAAGGTAACTACAAGGACCAGTTCAGTGTCAAACAGCAGCATCAGTAGCAACTGAAGAACAACTGAATTAAAATCTGCATTTTGATTTAACAGCTAAACTAATGAGCAAAACAAAACTTTAAAATATACATATTATATATGACTGTGTATTTAAAAATCTTCCATTCTTAAAGATGTAATTGTTCAAAACCTCTAACTTCATGTAAGTACTATCACAAAAATTCCGGAAGAGAAAAAAAAAAGCTCTTCCTAGGCCAACTCCCAGGACATTACAGTTATCTATTGGTACTACAACTAACAGATACATCTGTGTTTTTGTTTGGGGTGTTTTCTTTGTTTTGGTTTTTTGGATTTTTTTAATGGGTTTGTTTGGGGTTTTTTGTTTGTTTTATTGTGTTGGTTGGTTTGGTTTGTTTTTTACATCTTTGTTTGGGAGAGGTGTAGTTGAGTTGAAGTTTCTTCTTTTTTCTATGTTTTCTTTAAGCAAGTATTGTTACAATCAAAGCCCTACAAACTTCAAACTCAGAACTGTGCAAAATCACTGTCAAATGTAAATTTCACTCATATTCATTAATAAGCAGTCATTTCTTCCATTAAATTTTTTTCATGTCTTTGTACTATGTACTATAAGTAGTTTCTTAATGATATATGACTATTTGTCACTTAAAAGTTAAGATCTGCTTGTTGGAAACTTCACAGAAGTTAGAACACACATTTTTCCTTTGCTGCAATTTAGCAAGCTCATCTGTGACTACAAGAGCTTATCTGTATTATCCATGTGTTTGCTTAAGAGGAGGAGTTGAATCTGCACAATCACATAAACCCTGTGTTACCCAAGTTACTCAGTCTGCTGAAATGAAAACACATTGCTCAGCCCTGTGTTTTTCTCAGACTTTCAGCCTGGGCTATATTTTAATGATTTCTGTAAAGCTTTCATGCTTTCATACTCATGTCCATGGACAAAGGCAGCCTCATATGTCCCTTTACATAAATGTTTTAGATGTCTTCTCAGAAAAGTGTGTTTGACAATAGAACAATGAAAAGTTAAAAGAGCAATCCTTAACTATTTCTGAGACAGCACACACTCTGCAAAAATCTAAGCCTTTGCCATGAGCATAATTTTGAGACCTTCACTCTCAATTCTCACACACATAGAACAAACTTCTAAAGCAAGTTTTCCTTACACACACACTGCAAGAAAATCAAGCATGATGTTACATACTACAAAATCATACAAAGGTTTGGGTTAGAATAGGCTGTAGAGATCATCTAGTTCCAAACCCTTGCCCTGGGCAGGGACATCTTCCACTAGATCAGGCTGATCAGAGCCCCATTCAATATGGCCTTGAACACTTCCAAGGACGGGGCAGCCACAACTTCTCTGGGCAACCTGTACCACTGACTCACCAGCCTCATAGGTAAAGAATTTCTTCTCATATATAAACTACACCAGCCATCTTTCAGTTTAAAAGCATTTCTCTTTGTCCTGTCATTACATGCCCTTGTCAAAATCCATCTCCAGCTTTCTTGCAGGCCCCTTTTAGGTACTGAAAGGCTGCTACAAGGTCTCCCTGGAGCCTTTTCATCTCCACAGTGAACAGCCCAATGTTGACCAATTTTACTTTCTGTAGTGAGTAAGTGGCTGTTATTAATTTGAACATGCTCTGAAGCTGAGAAGTGAGATCAAGACTGCTTCCATCCTCAGCCGTCTCAGGGTACAGTGCAGTACTAGGTGCCCAGGCCACCAGGCACAGCTTGTCCCACACAACCCAAGCAATTCATGTAACCACATAGAGGTCTCAGCAAAATTGGTGATGTAGTACAGGCCATCCTGGGACAGTGATATTTGTCTGTCTTCCAGTTCATCAGAATCATGGGTGAAATCTTTACACTTCTGCAACTGGTTGACTGGAGTGGGGAGAACACTAATTTCCTTAAGACTGCACAAAATTACAATCCTAGACCATACAGAACTATTAAATAGTGAAAAATACTTTAGACCACTCTTAAGATCACCACAGTTATTCTTTTTTTCTGAAATCTATGAAACAATATTGTCCTTATATATGAAGTTAAATTAAAGCGCTACACCTTTTATTATTTAATTTTATTAATACTGTTCAGCTTTTTAGCAAGATACGTCAGTTAGTAAAAATACTTGTTCAACATAAGCCTATAAAGCACAGAACAGCATATCAGATGCCTTTTTGACATGATTAACTCTGCTATCAGAAATTTAACTAATATATAAGAAAATTTCCACCAAACACCTCTGAAACAGTGGAAAACAAAGAGACTTTCAGTTTTAGTTCTGACCCTTTTTCACATGGAAATTCAGGTTCATTCAGAATCTTCAAATGCAAATTTAGCACAGAGATAGAACATGCTTTTATTATACACTCTGTTTTAAAACCTGAAGCCTCCAAGTTTTTAAATGATCTATTTGAGAAGACAGTATTTCAGATTATTTACACCTTGAAAGTGAATCTGTAACTATGTTAAAATGTAAGAAAACAGAATTAAAATCTGAGGAAGAGTCTAAAATTTAAGTCTGCATCTCATTCATCTCTCTGGTTCTGTAACTGGGTGCCACTGTACTCAGATTTTGTCAGACAAAAACCAGTAACAGCTTATACTTTGGAGACACATACATATAACCATACATATGTATATAAAACTATATACTATATATACATATATGTTCAACTATCCATACATATATGAAAACGGCATCTATAATTTTTTTTGAAGGCCATCTCAAAATTTCCTCAAGTCTGTCCCTCACCAGATTAATACTTAAAACTCTTTGTGCCTGCCCACAGATTCATTTTCTAGTTCAGTCAGTGGCAATGATGAGGACATTTCCAGTTCTCCTTAGCTGCACAGAGTGTCATATGTGCAGGGACACACTGTGAAAAGTATCCTGGGGAAAAAGGAAATTATAGAAAATTTCCAGCAGAGAATACATAAGAAATGAAGAAGAGAATAGGATTACTAAGATGTGAAAATATTGATTTTCATCACAATTTACAGAAACTCATAACTTCATATTGATACTTCTTATTACATTGTTGTGATCAAGGGCAGTAAGTAAACATTTTCTATTGTTGCTCACAAGAAAAACATGCAAAGATATTTCAAGTATGACTTTTTTTAACAAAGGCATCAAGTATTTTCATTTTTAAATGTGCCACTTCTGCGGACATTTCTTAATAGTAATAGAATACCATTTACAAATTTCTCCATGGACACTCCCTTGTC
>VXAU01006006.1:4526-33193 GCA_013399695.1 Formicarius rufipectus
TTTTTTAAAAATTTTTGTGTTCCAGAAAAAAAAAAAAAAAAAAAAAAAAAAAAAAAGGTGACCTGGAGACTAGACGATGGGAAATACAGATCTGAGCCATGGTGTGGAAGTTTTGTAAATATCTTCTTTGGTGGGTTCTTAACATTGATTTTCTGAGCACAAAAAGCACATAGATTTAGATTCGCGAACTTCCACATCTGAATTGATATTAGACAAGGTATTTTAGGTAGAGAAGTTTATGTATGAACCCAGATAAATACCATTAAAAGAGACTTTTGACTATAACCAAGTCCTAAAAAATCATTTTAAGGATTTTTTCAAAAGTGTTTTTAAACACTGAGCTTCCAGGGAGCTTATGCTTTTTGTATGCTCTTTAAAAAACTCTGAAATTCAAACCAATTTCATGATTTTGCATTTTCATCATAATCTTCCAAAGTGTAAATGGATTTCACTAAAGATCATCTCTAAAAGTCTCTTCTATTGTGAGCAACAGATATTTGGAGGAAAATGCATATGTAAGGTAATCAGGGCACTAAATGCAAAAATAGAGCGGTAGTTCTTGTATCTGCCTAGATATAAAACTAATTCCTGAATCTATTTTTCATAATTAATGTGCTATATTCAGAAAAACCCTACCTTGCTTTAAGCAAAATTACAGTACAGCATCAAGAAGTTTTGTGACAAAGAACCTCATGACAGAGGGAGACTTTTTACCAGTGCCTGGTTTAGCAGAACAAGAGATGATGATTTTAAACTGAAAGAGGATAGATTTAGATTGGATATAAGGAATACATTTTTTATGGTAACAGTTGTGAGACAATGGAACAAGTGGCCCAGATCCATGGATGCCCTGTCACTGGCAGTGTTCAAAGTCAGATTGGACAAGGCTTTGATCTAGTCAAAGATGTCCCTGCCCACAACAGAGGGGGAAACATATGAACTTTAAATATCTCTTCCAATCAAAACTATTCCCTGACTCTATAATTTCATGATTTTTCAAGTTATTTTCTCTTATCCTTGACACTTGAATAAAGATGTCCATTAACACTTTGCAGTGGTAGACATGTAAGCAGTTCAAGTCCAAAATTGTTTTCAATATCTAAATAAAAAATTATGAAAAGATGTTGATTACAGCTTTTAAACAGAAAGAATTCAACACAGAATTAAAACAGGTTCTCTAACTTTGCTGTGTTGTTGACCCTTTACAGCAATGACAGATAGAGATGAACATATTTTTTTTTCAGACTTGTGTGAAGAATCTGATGAATGCTGTCTAAGATAGGAAGGGGTCTAATAGATGGTTATCTAGGTAGAAGGATATGCTGCTTCCTTCTGCAAGCAGCAATATATGACTGTGAATGTGTTAATGGTCAAAGTGTGCCCCAGCTGCAAGGAATGAGAGGGGAAAGGGAGAGGTGTTCAGTTTCATATAATGTATGTTTGACTTCTATATCTATTTTCTACATTTTGTAAGATACATGCATATTTATTAAAAGATACTGGCCTAATTAGTACATACTTAGGTATTTATATGTGTGCATGTTCTTATGCAATATAGATTGTATACTTATATCTATGCATATAAACTTCAATATTATTGTCTACATAGTTCATAGAAGCATAAGTCACAGGAAATGCTGAGTTGGAGGGGACCCATCAGGATCATTGAATCCACCTTCTGGCCCTGCATAAATCACCCCAAGAATCACATCATGTGCCTGACTTGTCCAAACACTTCTTGGTTTTTGGTTCTCTGGGGTTTTTTTGTTTGGTTGTTTTTGGTTTTTGGGGGGTTTTGTTTGTTTGTTTGTTTTGTTTTGTTCTATTTTGGTTGGTTGGTCAGTTGGTTTTTTTGTTTGTTCATTTTTTGTGGTTTTGTTTTGTTTTTTGTTGTGGGTTTTTTTTGTTTTTTTTTTTTTTTTTCATGGGGTTGGAGTGTCTTTATTATTATTACTATTATTTTTAATTCTTTCCAATGCTTTACTGTGCCTTAAAACATCTCATGTAACTTTATTCAAAATCTCTTCTAATATTCTCTATAGCACACCACATGTCACTTCTCTGCTGACTTTTCATTAGTAGCTTGGACAGTAGCTTCTTTCAGCACAAAAATGTGTATTTGCCTGAGCTTCTGTTTTTGTTCCTGAGATTGCTACTTTCTGCATTTCACTAATGTGTGGTTGTCCGTGACATTTTCTGATTAAATATTTTTGTAACCTTTGTGACAGCATCCCTTATGTGATCTGATTTCTGTAATGTCTGACTAATTTACTTCGGATGGATTATTGTGGAAATAGGGTTTGGTCTTGCAATATTATTGGCTCTAGCTAAAGTCACAGGATTAGGCCACAGACTGATGTACAATAACGATGGAATATCATGTAGACTGCATAGTGGCAAATCAAAATAACTTGTCATCGTGATATAACATTAACAGAGGCACCAGAACCACCTGATGTTGGAATGTATTTAGGGACCTAAAAGTATTGATTGTGCACCATCCAACTCAATTATTAAATCAGAGAGAACTGCATGATGGTCAAGGCTTTTGTAAAATCAAGCTGTCAATTCAGGGACATAAATATAGATTTAAAAATCCAGCCTTAGACATCCATTTAAAAAAAGGGAAGGAAAGGGGAAAGGGGCAAGGCAAGGCAAGGCAAGGCAAGGCAAAGGCAAAGGCAAAGGCAAAGGCAAAGGCAAAGGCAAAGGCAAAGGCAAAGGCAAAGGCAAAGGCAAAGGCAAAGGAAAGGGAAAAGAAAAGAAGACCCTGGTAGATGAGCACAACAATATTAAATGTTGTGTGCAAATCAAAGAACATTGACAAGAACACTGTTTTGAACATGGATTTTAATGACTGACTCCAAAGAGGGAGCAAATTAGAAGTCATAATGCAGTTTATCTCCTCATCAGGTTGTCTGTGGTTCATATAAACACTTGATATGACACTGACTATAACTTTTAAAATAGAAGAATTTCTTATCTTCTTCCAAAAAACCATACTAGCAGATTTTAGATTTTGGGGGTTTTTGTGTGTCAGTTTAAGTGAGTGTTTCCTCAGTCAAAATTAACATTGCCAATAATCAAGAACCTTCCTTTCTTTAGTAAATAATTCATGTAGAAAAAGAAACTCTAAGTCTTCACTGCAAATAATAAAAAAATATCTTTAGATATTTGCATTTCATCAAGTTGACACTTTCAGACTGCTGTCTAAACCAAAACTGTTATTGTGGGTCAAACAGATTTTCCTTCTGTATCAGTGTATTTGTTGTTATCTTTTTATTAAATTGTTATTCTGACTTGCAATTTCATTCTAAATTGGATTCATTTCTCCTGCTGGTTAACCTTTAAACCAGCTCAAGGATTTATAAAGTTCAATCTAAATATACTTTTATATAAAGAATTTCCCAGTTTTGTTTCTCTTTAGCTATTTACAATGTAGACCAATAATTTTCATTATAATGTAGTGGATCTGTCATGAAAGCACAATAACTTCACAGTCCTGTGTTTCAGCAATTCAAGATACTGTCTTTATTTATTTTCCCTTGGCAAGGCATGATTTTGAAATTACTTTTCTTCAGTGGAAAAATCTATAAAAAGAAAAAAAAAGATATAATTCATTTCCTTCTTCATCTCCCATTTTAAAATTTATGGGGCAATAAAATTTGTTAAGGAAAAGGGAGACTATTAGCCACATGGGCATTCACAGTTTTGTGGTGGTGATCTGAAACCTGAGCAATTGAGAGTACTCAAAATGTGGCAGTCTTAGTACAAAAATGATATTGTAAAACTGCTAAACTGTTTCTGACTTTTTTTTCCTAGTTCATAAGACACATATGGTAAGAGGTCTTATTCTGTAACTGACATGGCAAGGAAGGATAACTGATGCTATTGAATCAAGAGGTGTTACTGTAAGTTAGGCTTCAAAAAATTGCCATGATATTCTTCTTGGGTGCTATGTAAATTTGCTTGGCTATATAAAAGAAGATTCTTACTATATAGCTGGGTGAAATGGAGGTGAAATTACAGACTCAAAGCTGTAAATCTTTGCCCTCCATCTTTGTGAATACTGATTTTATGATGTTATTTCCCAGAAAGACAATTTGTATCTCAGCTTCCTGAGACAGAGGTTTCTATACTTGTTAATTTCCCATACTTTATGGCCCTAATATTGAAGGCAACCTCTGCTTAGAAGGGATTTTCTTGCAGCTGCAATGTTTATAACCACAAACATATTCTCAGTTTACAAAGCATAACAACAGTGCAACAGTCCATCATACTATGAAACAGCCATTTTTCAGTAACCAACCCCTTGCAAAGATGAATATAGACAAACAGGTCTCCTTTTAAGAAATCCTTATGCTGAATTTCCTCTTGCAAACCTTGTCAATGTGCTTCTTAATGCCAAACCGTCATGGTTCCCTAATATAAAAGTAATAAATCAATATTGCCACAAAAATTACAATTAATGTCAATTTTAAAGTTCTGTAGCAACTCATTACATGGTTAAATGCCTTTCTGGTGTTTAAGATGGAAGGGTGGACAGAAGCCAATTATTGCAATGACATAGGCCTGAAGGAGGCTTTACACCCTGGACTGTAGTAGGTGGATCCTATTCTTACAGTCTGAAAATATGCCATGTAGTATTCCCAGGTAGTGCTATCAATCATAGATGTGATAATGTAATCCAAGACTAGCAAAAATGTTGGTTTGTGTTCCCTGGGTTTTTCTTCCTTTCTTCCCTTGAAACTGCTCCTTGTGATCCACAATGAAGATTGAACCTACATATCCCCCTGATGGTAGAAAAGAAATGAGTGCTCTGCCGACCCCTTTGATTACACAGCTTGAGTGGCCCTGAAATGTAGGAAGTGAACTGGCTCTGTAGCAGCCTTTTTGTCTTTCCCTGGAGTAGAGTGATGCAAAGGAGCAAGCAATGCCATCCTCCTGCTGACCCTTGACTTCTCAGAGTGAAGTGAGTTAGAGACAATGCATGCCCTATTTATGTTGTATCTCAGAAGTCCTCTTTAAAAAAGTGCAACTGGAGTACTCTTTCTTATCTTGAGGAAACAATACCTTACTAAATTAGCTTACATAAACAATGGTTTACTACAGAATTCATTCAGCTTCTCCTCAGCCCTTTGCTGTAGGCTGAGCCTGAAGTCTCAAGCTGGTCCATCAGAAATTCCCTAGCAGCTGTAACAGATGTCATCGAAGTTAAATCTCAGGGTAATTCAAAAATTAAATTAGATGGTTCTGATGTATGAGCTGACATCAAAAAGAGTGATTTTAATAAAGTAGTAATGTTTGCTTCCTTGTGTGCAAGATTTCCAAAACAGTTCTAAGATTCAACTTTTATGTCTATCATATCAATCTCTAGGCATGAAAAAAACAAATCCAAAATGTCTCCTAAAATGATAGCCTTCCTGCCCCTGACTGTGGAGCTTCTGAAATCATGCTGAGCATCTCATTAAAAGACACTCAATTATGGTCATCTTTCTGCCTGAAATTTCCTTATGAAGGGTGACTGATAGCTTCAAGGAACTGCTTTTTTTCCTCTACATTGATAAATGACAGATTCTGAAGAAAGAACGTTGCAAACTGTCTATGCTTTCAGTAGGCCAAAGTTTCCTCTTTGGTGTTCAAGTCTGATACCCAGAGTAGTACTTTAGCCAAAGGATGAAGAGAGGGAATGTAATAGAAAGTAGTTACAATGCCCATGAGGATGAAAATGGGTTATTGGAATAATTCTTACTATCTTGGTCCCAAGCTGAGTAAAGGACAGAGGAAAATTCATCAGATTCCTATTTTTGTGGATCAGCAGTCCCAAGCTGCACTCACCCATCTCACAGGAAACAGCAAATATGTGCTGAACATAGAAAAGGATTTCTCAACTCCCTTTGGCAAACATGAAAGTGGTGCAAGGGTATCTGAACTACTCATCTCAGTGTGTCTGCTGGTTTTATGGATGCTTCTCAAAGGAGGAAGGTAAACATTGATTCAGATTGCATTTCCCCCCATATTTCTCGTATTCCTCTTTAAGAAAATGACAGAATATCTTCACTTCAAACTTTTGTTAATCTTCTTGTTTCAGATTATTACATAAACACATCTTGATATTACAGAACTGCAGAATATGCGGAGTTGGATGGAATTCAAAGAGATCATTGAGCCCAACCCTTAGTCCTGAGAAGGATCATCCCCAAGAGTCACACCATGTGCATTATCAAAACACTACTTGAACTCTGTCAGGCTTGGTGCTGTGACCTCTTCCCTAGGGAGCCTCTTCCAGTACCCAACCACCCTCTGAGTGAAGAACCTTTTTCTAACCAACCTAAGCCTCCTCTGACACAACTTCAGGTCATTCCCTCAAGTCCCGTCACTGGTCCCCACAGAAAAGGGTTCAGTGCCTGCCCTTCCTATTCCCCTCCCAAGAAGTTGTAACTGCAATGAGGTCTCTCCTCAGTCTCCTCTTCTCCAAGTTGAACACACCAAGTGCCTTCAGTCACTCTTCATACAGCTCCTTCTCAAGGCCCTTCACCATCTTCATTGCCCTCCTTTGGACACTCTCAAGGAGCTGAATATCTTTCTTACATCGCACTGCCCAAAACTGCCCACAATNCCCACAGAAAAGGGTTCAGTGCCTGCCCTTCCTATTCCCCTCCCAAGAAGTTGTAACTGCAATGAGGTCTCTCCTCAGTCTCCTCTTCTCCAAGTTGAACACACCAAGTGCCTTCAGTCACTCTTCATACAGCTCCTTCTCAAGGCCCTTCACCATCTTCATTGCCCTCCTTTGGACACTCTCAAGGAGCTGAATATCTTTCTTACATCGCACTGCCCAAAACTGCCCACAATATTCCAGGTGAAGCCACCCCAGTGCAGAGCAGAGTGGGACAATCCCCTCCCTCACCTAGCTGGTGATTTTTGCCTGATGCCCCCCAGGACACGGTTAACCCTTCTGGCTGCCAGGACACTGCTGACTCATATTCAGCTTGCCATCAGCCAGGACCCCCAGGATATAAGCACTATCTCATATGAAGTGGCAAACCATAACGGACTACATTTGCTCTTCATCTTAATAAAAAGAAATTGTTGGATGTAGGTGGTTTTCTAGTAAAATAATTGAAGTAGTGCATCTGACAGGAATTTATGGAGAAAATTTTAATAGGTAGATTTTTTCCCCTGCACTCATGCACAGGAACAAAATTAATTGTAAAATGGATAAAATGGTTTTTCAAGTTAACAGTTATTTAATGGAGGAGAAAAGAGACAGTACAATTTAATATTCTACATTATTCTTCTATCAGTGTTAAACTTTTAAAGTTTGTACAAATTTAAAGGAGAAGCAAGAAATTGCATTTTTTTCTTTGATTTTACCACACTGTTTTCATTGTATATACTAAATTGTAAATCACATACATTAATAGTAATGACAATTTGAACCTAGATTTGCAGGCACTCCAGCTATATTAATCTTTAAAACAGAATTCGTTTACTGTTAGTAAAATATTAGAAATAATTTAAATTTCAGAATCACTTTTACTTTACAGTTCAGTGAATTAAAGCTGAGACATGAAAATTGAATTATGTTTCACATAATTTTAACTTCAAATAAACTATATTTTTGAAAAAATATCTAAAATATATTTCAACACTCTAAATATTTATTAGCTATATTATGATTTTGTCCAAAGTAAGCAATACCCTTTTTGTCTCTGACAATATATGTTTCCTATTCTTTCCCTGCAACAAATAAAAGTATCTCTTTTCAAGAGAATTAAACCAAGCTCTTTTGATTGCAAGTGATCATTTAAAAGGATAAAATTTAAAGTTTTCACACAATATAAACCACAATAAACTCTCTTGTTTAAGGACAAGAGAGTTCATTTCATGCATTTGCTATGTACCTATCACTTCAGTAATTTCAAAATAAATTTTATAAGGTGATTTTGGTATTGTGTTTCACTTTTGTATTGTTTTTTACTTTGAATTAGCATATTTGAATGATAAAATGATTTCAAAGAAGATTAATAATTTGGAAGTTACTCTTTGATTTGTGGGAAAATTTGTTCTATGAAACTAGATTGATATTCTTTTGTACTGTCCTTGATTTTTTGGATTTTTTTTTTATGGCTTCTGATAATAATCTGTAAGACATTTTTAGGAAGAAAAATAAAAATTCACCTCATCAGATATTTTGTGCACAATGAAAACCCCTTCTTCTGATAAATCAAGTCTATTCTCAAAGTGGCAATTCTTACTTCATGTTAAAGTCAGTACTGCAACTCAATAAATTTTAACAACCGAAGAAAAAGCAGGAAAACACTTCAGAACTCTAGGGGGAAAACCTATCTATAGTCTCTAGATTGGCCAAAGATAAAGAGTTTTGTGCTAAAATTTATCTTACTCTGCCTCATCTAGGCTTTACTTCTTCAAGTCTATAGTAGCTATTTCCAGTGAACTTAATGAAACTTGTTGGAATGAAATAAAGACTGCAGAAACCTTTCCTTCTGCTCCACTCAGCTTAGCCTAGCCAGCAAGCAGCCTTCACCATCAGCAGATGTTTCTGCTTTAAACTTAAGGCAGCCACAACTACAGGTAGTTGATTTAACCAGTGCTCTGGGTGCAAACGTCACCACAGAACAGCATAGAAATGTCCTAGCTGACATTCAGAACAAATTACAGACCTTCATAGCAACATCACAATAGAAATTTTGGGGCACAAACAACCAAATCAACCATGTTTAAAAAGGCATGATGATCAATTGATTGAGATTGATCTGACCATTACATGAAGATGGGTCTCCATCAGCCCAGTCCTGAGAGCTACCACATGACTTTGGTCCAAGGGGGACCATTAAGCACAGAAGGACTCCTCAGACATATTGCTTGAGTAACTTGGTGTGCTAGTTTAGAATTAAACCAGTAGGAGAAATGAATCCAACTCAGAATGGGATTGCAAGTCAGAATAACAATTTATTAAAAGATCACAAAAATACACTGAAACAGAAAAGGAAATTTGTTTGTGCCACAAAAAACACCAGATGTACAGCCCAACACAGTGGGGCACAAGCAGAGTGGAGCTCATCAACTCTGTGCTGAGCACCACATGGCCCCCCACTGAGTTCAAAGTAAAAAGAAAACAAGGTACCTGCTGGTGAAAGTGATGGTTGCAATCTGGTAGCAGTCTCAGTCTGCTCGCGGCTCTGGTCCTCCTCTGGATCTGAAGAGAGCTCCCAGCCCAAACACCAGCTTATATGCACTTAGGCTCCACCCAGTCCCTCCCCCAGGGCAGAGACTTAAACAATGGGTGATTTACTCTGTGAGGTGAACAATGGCATATTTTTGGCACCCCTGATGGCCCATTAGCAGATATGACCCCTCAGGTGGGTGTGGAGGCAAGAGAACTTCCTTATCTCACAGAAGTTCCTAAACAACCAGCTTGCAGCCTGAGGGGTGGGGTGTGCCTTAGACAATACCTGCTAATGTGCCATTGTGAGCAGTTCATGGGAAAAAGTGGCATAGAGGGTTTAGAATACACACCCACACAGTGACAAACTGATCCTGGCTACTGAAACCAGGACACTTGGATATTTAGAGGGACACAGCAGGATATCTCAGCCCAGGAGGATCTGTGCTTCTGGCTCTGCCTCTACTGGTGACTAGTCAGAGTATGTTCAGCTGTTCATTTTATTCTGCTTGTTGAGCATCATTAAATGGTCAGGATCAGCAGCTATCAAACTGAGTCTGATGAACAAATGTGACTGAGGATCTGGGGCTTCTTCTCCTTGTGTCTGTGTTGTTCCACCTGTAAAATGGGAAAATTACTTTTTTAGGAAAACCAGTTGTCGTTGTTGAAGAGATACAGCAATGAACTACCCCTGCACAAACAAATTCAAACAGCTGGTTTTTCCCTCTTATCAACAACAGAAGTTCTTCCTTCTTTCCCATAAAGCTCACAATGCTTTATTTCATTTGGTTTCACTGTAAGATGAACACATGTGAACTTCTTCCTCTGTTCAGATCAGTAACATGACCTGTACATATTCAATGTTTTCTTGAGCTAAGACATACAGGTCACAAAAATTTGCTATCAATATTTTTCAATGCACTAATGTGCTGGTTTAAAGGTAAAGCAGTGAGAGAAATTAACCCAACTTGAGAGATTACAAGTCAGAGTTACAATTTAATAAAAAGATTACAATAAATAAAATGATACAGAGAAAAATTGATTTTAACCCACAAAAAACAGAGATATAACCTAGCATTCTGGGGCACAAACATAATAGTGCTTTTTAGTCCCTGTGCTGACATTGTCCATATGAGTAAAAAGTAAAGGGAAAGATAGAAAGTAAAAAGAAAAAGAACCTGTTGGTGAGGATGATGGTCATATTCTAGTCGAGAGGGGCAGTCACAGTTCTGTTGAGGTTCTGGTCCTTGTCTGGATCTTATGAGTGGTACCAGAAGTCCCTAAACCCTAAGATTATATATAGTCAGGTTCAGGTGGGAATGCCCAGTACCTACCCCAGGCCGAGTAGTTTTACAATGAGTGATTTAACTCCATGTATCATGGGATACTTTCGGAGTCCTTGATGGGCCATTAGCAGACATGACCCCTCAGGCTTGGTGTGAAGTTGCTAATGCCTCCCTGGAGGGGAGTTATCATGGCCAAGTGATTGGTGAAGACAGGAACATATCCCTATCTCACAGGGCTCTTTAAAACATGACTTGTAGCCTGAGGTGTCTGTTGTGCCCTGGGCAGCTGCTACAGGAAGAAGTAGCTACAGATTTTTCTATCTGACTCACACAAGGAAAATATTTCTTACCACAGAAGCCCAAGGTTGAATAGGTAATGAAGTAGTTGTCTTATCCTTTATATGAAGCTGTTCAGGACCAGCAGTTTTTCTAGTCTGATATATTTAAAGGGCTTTCTTGTTCTTAGAAGGAGGTACCAAAATTTCTCTTTTCATACTAGAGTCTTTACAGGTATGTGACAGAATCTTGCAGGGGTGCAGCAGAACTTAAAATTAAGGAAGGATTATGTTAATCCCTGCTTCTAAATTGACACTGCCTTTTTCTCATCGTTTCTTTCTTTCCTATTCTGTTGGGCAGGTCCTTTTTAACTTAACTGCAACCTTTGGCTTTCCATCCATAGCATGTTTATACAACTCCTTGAAGAAAGTCACCCAATGGGTACGACAATAAATTTTTTGTTCCCTACTGGTATTATAGATGTGAAGGCTGGTGGTGAAAGTCTGTAGCAAACATCTTATATCTTCCAAAAAATAAATATTGCAAGTACTGAAAACTAGGTCCTTTGATCAAGAGAGGAAATTTCAGTTCAAAGAGTAAGGGTTTCATACATAGTTTAAGTGTGTGGAAACAGATAGCTGGTGCTGTTAGTTGGAGTCGATGAATCTCCTTTTATTTTTCTTTTTTTTTGTAAGATGCAACTGGTTTTTGTTGATGCCTCCACTTTCCAGATGACAAAAAAAATTGCATTTTCATTCTGCAAATTATTTTTTTTTTTTTTTAAGTAACAGACTTCCACTCTGTTATTTGTTTTCATGGGGATTTTTATTTGGTTTTTGTTTGGATTTTTTTTTTTTCGGGAGGGGGAGGATTTAGTCTATTTTGGTGTTTTGTTTGTGTGTTTGTTTATTTGGGTTTTTGTCCCAGAATATCACCTGAATTGCCCTGCATATAGTTATCAGTATAATCAGATTTATTCTGTACACTGGATTATCCCTCAGATCTATCATGACAAGTTTTTATAAAAATGTTTCTAGAATATCAGATTTACTTTTTTGACACTCTTATAGCAAGACTCAGAATTCTGGCTATGTTTGTTCTGATATTTTGGTTGGGGTTTTGTTGTTTTTATTTAGTTTTGGTTTTATTATTATTTGTTTGTTTCCTTAGGGTTTTTTAAGGACAAAAGAAAAAATTATCTAGTCACATTCCAGCAGGTTAGTGATACCAGAAGAAAAATGTTACTTTTTCTAAATACATATATTCAAGGGAAAACCAGGCAGCCAGAACTAAAATGACCAATTTTGTGGGACAGTTCCCTGTTAAACTATCCCCATGTCAGTCTTTGCCCCCGTTGTGCACAGCAATATTTATGGATAGCAGGTAGTGATGTTGTTCCTCGGCTGGTGCTGAGCTGCTTAAAAAAACAGCAATTATTTCCAGCAGCAAATGCCTTTTAAAATAGCTGGAGGGAGCCTGCTGCTGATTGCAAAACTGCACGTTAGTATGTCTGAGCAAGAGATAATATATTTATCACCTTGACAAAGGAATGGTATGCTATAGGGAAATTGGGGTGCTGACCGGTGAAATTATAGAATGTGAGAAAAGAACTTGACATAGCTCCAAATATGATCACATGGCATTATTTCTTTCAATATGTAATTTCAATTAAATTTCTGTGTCTGATGACCATTTCATTCACTTCTATCTACATCCTTGTTCTGTCTTTTTGTGAAAAAGGGAAACGTCCTTTTGAAAATCAGTCATCTGTAAGTGCAAAATAATTGGTTTCTTTTATGTCAACCTTTTAACCAAAGGAAAAAAGTATAGGGCACAGAGAAATTATCAAGGCAATTGAACCCGCATGTTTCACACAGAGAATTAACATTGTTAGAGGAAGCTGTGAAGATAAAATCTCTAGCCCTGAGAAAATTTTATTGTGAAGTGGTTTTCTTATCAGTGAGGTTAATGAAGATGTCAGTAAATGGGATGAGATTTTGCCAAATGGAATTGCTTTCACCTCCACTCCAATGTGGAAATGTGTTAATCAGTACATTAATCTTATCAGAAGCTGAGAAGATGTCTTTGAAACTGGCCATTTCTTTCTTTCATCAGGAAAAGCTGAAAAGATAATTATTCTCAAAATCCATATTATCAGCAGAATTCTACCTTCTCACTCTGCTTCAAGTGTATACTTTTTGCAAAGATATGACAAGGATGGATGTGTGGGAAGTGGAAGGTAGGTGAAAAAATTACTTGCAAATATGGCTGAACTTTCCATGCAGTTTTAAACACGTTTGAACAGCCTTCTTCTTTACATGTTATGAAAATACTGAGGAAATCTTTCCATGTATACCCATCCATAATACAGCAATATCTTTTGGAGTAAAATATTATATAAGATGACGCCTTAAAATTATAACGATATCATGATATGAAACAAGATTTACAGTATCACGCATACCAGCCAGATTGATTAGCGAGGAAAATGGAATTATTTTAATTGATCATGTGATTCTTTTATCATTGTGAAATACCTTTTTTATGCAAAGTGCTTATTTATAAGTATTTAAGAATAATTTTGCATTCCAGAACACTGGAATTTATTGTGCTTGGGTTATGTTATAATTTCAGATAATTTTGCTACAGAAATTATATTGTTCTTTGCATATTTTGCATCTCATACTCTATGCTGCAAGTGTTCTCTGAAAGAGAGTAGATATGGATTCACATGCACTAATCAAATCCTGCAACAGCTGAAGGAGCTATTAAATGTGTTTAAGTCACAGAGCACAGGAAGTATAATTGTATATTTATTTTCTTTACTTATGGAAACACAGGGTCTTTCTTTTAAAACTAACACATACATGAATAAAATATTACTTTAAAAATATTTATTTGCTCTGTTCCAAATAAAATATGGGGAAGAGAAAAAAAAAAAAAAAAACCAAAAAAACAAACAAACCTGTTTGAAGGTCTTACTGAGAGGGTAAATAAATCAGGGTCAAACCTCTGAATCTGTTGCTAGTTTTCTGATCCTGAACAAGAGAGAAAATATTCTTGAAGTATTTGAAATGACTGGCAGCAAAGTGCAAAAAGGTTCTAAGACTTCTGCTTGAAAGTGCAGAAAGGAAGAGTCAGTAGAAAACTGTTTCCTAAACAATGCAAGTTGAAGCTCTGATCTTAATCCCCACCTCAGTTACTTCTTTGAGTAATAAATATAATGACAGGTCTCATTGAGACAGGAATACTTCACAACAAATTCTCTCATGACTGTAAGTTACCTGGCTAAGTTGATCAAACTCCAAAGAGAGAATTCTTCATTACAGAAGGAAGATGAAGTTCGAACATTTTAGAAATATTAATGATTTCAAGAGCTAGTTATACTCCACTTACTCAGAGGCCAAAACAAAGTAGTTTTACACCTGGAAGTTCTTATCTACACTGCCAAAGTTTCCAAAAAATTATTGATTAGTCCTGGTTAAAAGACAGTGGTCTTGGCAAGTAGTGAAGTGATGTTTTGTCCCATGTGTCCCATACCAAAATTTCTGATTACAAAGATTAGTCTGGGGATGGGGTAAAGAAACACAAAGACTCAGAGAAAAGAAGTGAAATTGCTGTTCATTACTAATGACTCCTGAGAGGAAAAGATGGCAATTTAATCTCATTTCTTCTTGCACAACATAGGCATTCCTGCTACTAGAGTATCTGCTTTTCAATCTTCTGCAGAATTGACTTTAAGTTGCTACCAAGGTGACCTGCAGGGGTGGGTAATTCACAGAGAAAGAAACTTCAGGTTTTAAAAATAATCTTTACCTTTAGGGATTTCAGAGCTCTGAGTGTCTAATCACAGTCTACAGTTTCAGCGGGATGGGTTGACCCTGGCTGAATGCAAGATGACCACCAATGTATAGCCCCTTCGACTGGACAAGAAAGCAAAAGTATAAAAAAACGCTCATAGGTCAAGATACAGACAGGGAGAGATCACTCATTGGTTACTGTCACAGGCAAAACAGACTTGACTTGGGAAAATCAATTTATTTATTATCAGTCAAATCAGAGTAGGATAATGAAAAATGAAAACAAACCTTACGACTCTTTCCCTCCATCCCTCCCTCCTTTGTAGACTTGGCTTCACTCCTCATTTTCTCTACCCACACCCCAACAATGAAGGCAAATGGGGAATGGGGGCTACAGTCAGTTCATCAAAGGTTGCCTCTGTCACTCCCTCCTCGTCACAGGGAGGACTCCTTACACCTTTCCCCTACTCCAATGAAGTGTCCTTCCCACAGAAGACAGTCCTCTATGAATCTCCACAATGTGAGAGCCTCCTACAGGTTGCAGTTCTTCATGAATTACTACAGCATGGGTATCTTCCATGGATGCAGTTCCTCAGGGACAGACTACCCCGGTCCAGATCTTCTACAGGGTCACAAATTCTACCAGGAAAACCTGCTCCAGTAGAGGCTCCTCTCTTCACAGGGAAACAGGTACTTCCAGAAGCCTACTCCAATGCAGGCTTTCTATGGGGTCACAGTCTCCTTTGAGCATCCAGCTGCTCTGGCATCAGGTCTTCCAAGGGATGCAGGTGGATCTCTGCTCCACCATGGACCCCATGGCATGCAAGGGGACAACTTGTGCCCCCACGGTCTTCACCTAGGGTTGCAGGGGTATGCCAGCTCCTGCATCTGGATCACCTCCTACCTCTTATTCTTCACTGGCCTTGGTGTCTGCAAGGTTGTTTCTCCTGCATATTCTCCTCTCTTTCATGTTGCTTTTTCTCTGCTTCTATAATACATTATTCCAGAGACACTATAATCATTATTTACTGCCCCAACTTGTGTTGCAAGCGTGGCTGCAGTGCCACGTTTGTGTCATTCGGTGGCAGAGAGGAAAATGCGAGGTCTTCCCCTGGTGCTCTGACCCACGTGGGCTCCCAGGATTGCTCAACAACCTGACATTATTGCTTTTCTGTTTGTTTGTTGGTTTTTTTCCTTAATGTTAATCTGAGATGTTACACTTGAGAGGCGGCGGGCATTGGCTGAGCGGGGTAAGCCCCCGCCTGTGGAGCCGGCTCCTCCTCTGAGGACGCCGATTCGAATCCTGGAGGAACTCGCTGTCACCGTCCGAGCGTGCTCGGCCGTGACAAGACAAACCTCAGGAGTAAAGGGGGTGGGGCCAGTTCCGCACACACTGTGCCTCACCTAAAAAGTCCATTGCGCAGGCTTATCCCAAGATCTTCATTAGCGAAGTCCAGGCAACAACAACAATAATCATTATTGATGGCCTCAGCCTTGATCTGATCTGTCTTGGAACCAGCTGGCATTGGCTCCATTGTACATGGAGTAAGCTTCTGGCAGCTTCTCACAGAAATCACCAACTGCACTGTACCCACTCCCCCGTCCCCACACCTATCAAACATTGCTGTGAAAACTCAGTAAAATCATTTACTACTATGCTCTATTTCCCTTTGTAGACTGAAATCATCTCCTGAACAAAATTATTTATTAGGTCTTGCTCGTAACATGTCAGCGCATCCAATAGAATAAAGTGATTCTTGAGTATAAGTTCATGTTTACACATTTTACATTTAGAATTTTTAGTGGGCTTATTGCAGAAACAGAATGTGATATTCAATGGAACATTATGATCTTAAATAATGTATATTCCTTTGGTACTGTTCCTTTTATACTTAGAAAATTTATGCTCAATTTGAATGGTACTCAGAAGTTTGGATCTGTTTGAAGAAAATTTTTAGACACGAACAAACACCCATAGAACACTTAAGTCAAAATTTACTACTTATAAAATACTCCTATTACTTTTATTTTTCACCTGTTTTCTGATATGTGTTCATTGAAGAAGCAGCATTATTATTTTTTCACTGGCCTCAAAGGAAAAGGTACTTGATAGCTTCTTTGACTGGTCAAACTGAAAGGCAGCAAGCCTGATGTCTTGTGATACAGGTGTTTATAGTGCCTAGAAGTATGTGAGATATATTTTAATAAAACCGCAGGACAGATCTTCCTCTGTGGCTTATTCAGATCTTCCTGAGGCTTATTCTGTCAACAGATGCAGACAAACAATTCAAGTCTTTGAATGACAGAGGACTTACTGCAATAAGATGTAGCAGGAAAAATGCAATCAAGACAGTATTTAGGCAGAAGAGAGAGGGAATAAGATTAGTAGCAACATCAGGAGTCTAAATATGGACATTCTTCTACTGTTGCTGACTCAGATAAGCAGTCTCTTCAGTGTACCTTAAATGATGTTCTTCAGAGTAATTTGCATGACTAAGGAGTGGTTATATTTGCCTTTTAAATCTTATATAGTTTCAGTTTTTATCCTTCTTGCCTTTCTTGTCTCCAGAGTATTACTGGGTACAGAATATTGTGATGGTGGTAAAATGGAGGAAGTGTGTAGGAACAGAATTTCCCCAGAGCCTTTCTGAAAGCTTTCAGGGACTATCTCAGCTTAGTTACAGGCAAAAATGCTGAAAATGTTGCATACATGGTCTCCAAAGCTTTTCAAGGTGAGCTAACAGGTCAGCAGGCAATTTTCTCCATGACATCTACTGCTGAAAATGTCTACTTTATATGCATTGTGCAGTTCAGTTATAATTTCAGTGCCAGCTGACTGTATTTCTCATCAAAATTACGAAATAATATGTTAATAAGAACCAACATGTTAACGTAATGCTATCATTCTGGTATTTTCTAGTCTTGTGTCAGGTACTAATTCGTGTGGGAAATTGTGTGTTCCTAAGTTTATCCATTAACTCTAAAATTACTGTGTTTGTTATTGTTACATACCAGATCGGTTATTATGGGGTCAGAATCACCTTGTGGTGTGTGGGGGTGTGTGTGTAGGGGCAGGTGCGTGTGTGTGTAGAGGGGGAAAGGATGGGTTGAATCTCACAGAGCTGTGGTGGCATCATATCTCTCATGGCAACTCCTGGAGCCCACACGGACAAGACCTGGAGCAGCTGCCAGTCACAAACAGCCTGGAAAAAATGTAACACCCTCAACTCCTGGAGCCCCTGACTCAGCTGGATTGGCAGGGACAGTGAGAACATGGCCCCTCACCCTGGCCAGGGACCCCAGAGGGGCTGAAGGGTCAGAGGCCCCAGGTGGAGGATTTGGCCATAGAGACCAGAGCAGATAAAATGAGAGGTTTTGGGGTTCAACGTGTCATGGACCTGCCACCTGGATGTGTGAGAGCTGGTCTGCCACAAAGTCTCAGGGGTGGGGTGGGTATGTCTTCCTCTTTGTCTGTCTCTCCTTTCTTCTTCTGTTTCTTTTTCTTTACTCCTTTTCTTGATGCCTTGAGTGTCTCAGAGCTGGAGAGATTCAGCTGGACTGAAATGTGGTGAATTGATTGAATATTGCCTTGGATGTTGTTGATTAATGTGTGCTGAGCTGGTATTGGGAGGAAATATTTTACCCAGCTTGTGTAGTGTCCCCTTTGAACCATTGTCAAGTTCCCATATTTTCTTCCCTAAAATAATAAAAACATTTCTTAGAAACAAATCTGTGGCTTATTTTCTGGACTTTTTTGTGGGGGATTAAAGAATCCTAGATACATTAATATTAAAGTAATATTCTTATTAGAGCCTGTGAACAAGCAGCCTGGAGCTGGAGCATTACAGTTAAAATTTAAATCTACTTTTCTACTTCTAAATTTTGAAATATAGAATTTTTTTTCCTTTTGCACAATAAAGTATGGTTATTTTCTTTGTGTGCCTTTTTTGACCCTCAATCTTTGTCACTTCTCCTCTTTGGAAATTAAAGTAGACTGAAAAGTTAGCTAATGCATACTGTCCATTATGGCCCTTGAATCAAATGTGTGTTTTCACTTTTTTATAAATGAAAGGATCCAGAGAGGAAAGGACTTATAAAATGCACCTACAACTAAATAAATGTCCTCCCATCGGAAAATAAGTCTAGTAATGAGTTACGCTGAGTTCAGTGTTCTGTCTCTGAAGCCAGCCATATCAATATAAGCAGAATAAAACCCTTCATATTTTATGTTTAGTCTCTATGATCAGGATCCTGAGTCAAAGGTTGTATTTAGTAGGCTGATGTACTTTTCGTCCTTGACTTTGTTCAATGGCTTTAGCAACAACTGTAAACTTCTAAGAAGCAACAAATATTGCAGGGAACACCTTATGGTATATCTGCTTACAATGTGAAGAAATGTTTTTTTATGGTGAATTAAACCTTTTCTCTGATGATTACAGTTTATATCCAATATTTCTTGTATTGTAGAAGTAAGTACATAATATGTCCCTATTCTTCATTGTATTAATTGTTTTAAAGACCTTCACAATATACTTCTTCCTGCACACACAAGCATAACTGAAGCACAGGTTTTCCACTTCTGGAATTTGTTTCACATAATTAACAACCTTTTGCTTTTTCAATTTCTCTATGTGTTTTTAAAATAAATACTGTAACTGACCTGATCTTAAAGTTGTATGTACTACATATGGTTGGATTCTTCTGTTAAAATATTTACTGTTCTATTTTCTTTAACTGCTACTAAATATTTCATAACCTATACATCATCTCTAAAAGATTTCTATGTATAAAAGTCAGTTTTGAACCCATAAGCCCCAAAAAAAGATAGGGCTATATTTTGCCTGGGTATAGGTGACATCACTCATCTCTGCAATGAACGTCATCACCCTTTTGCTACCTGACCATTTGGCAGCAATCTTCTGCAGCTCTTACTTAGCCCATGTGTTTTATCTCTTCAAGTAACTCAGGAGACTTTGTTTGCTATTCCTCATTTTTTGTTCTTTCTTGATCTGAAGATTTTTAAACATATTCAAACTCTGAAAAATATTTCTTTAAATTTACAGTATTCATTTACCAGTGATAGCAAACTGCTTTAAATTAGAACATCTCAACAGAAGTGAACTGCTCAGGAACCGAAGCACAACTCTGCCTTTGCCAATGGTTTGTTTCACTAGCTGAGTTATTTGACTTTAATCTTGCAAGAGATGTATTCTTGATTTCTTTGAAAATTTCATTTTAAACACTTAAAACTGAAAATTAAAGCATGCAGAATTAAATTAATTTAGGAAAGTTTGCACCATTATGTGTCTCAGATATCAAAGCAAATCAGTAACGAAGTCAAGAACACAGCACTGGCCTCCTGAAGTCAGAAGCATTGGCATCATGTGCCATTGCCAACACTCCTGACTAGATCTTCCACTCAACAAGACAACACTTCACCAGTAAAGCAAGAGAACTAGGCCAAGAAATTTCTCTTACTTCAAAGCATGTACTCATGACAGCCCCACCTCACATAAACTTCATGGTTATCATCCATATGTTCAAGTCCATACCATGGGAAGGAATGTAAAGACAGCATTTAACTACCTGTCTCATACTGGACTGTAGAGGACATGTGAGCTTTGGGCCTAAACTCTATTCCAGGACTAAAACAACAGGAAAAAAATTGTTATGGATACAATGGACTGTGGTTGCATAGAGATTATGCCTGAAATATTACAGGCATTCAAAGAGAAGAGTGAACCTTTGCTGATTTGACCTGATCATAAAGTAGTTTTCAAGAATACAGAATGATAAAAGAAACATTCTGGTCCTGTAAATGCATTATGAAAAAATACTGAAAACTTGTATTAAATTTATTGAAAAAATAATATAATTAAACATTTTTTTACAGAAATTAAGGTAACTTTTCTTTCAGTGGTATAATGTTAAATTGAACAGAATAGAACAGTGAATAGCTGTAAGAGCTATCAGTTACGCAATGTTATAATGGGCACTATGCAGAAAAAATAGAGAGCTGGGACTGTTCTAACAATGCCATGATTTGATTCCTTAACACCATTAGAGTGCTCTATAATCAGATTTTGGATACTCTCACCTAAATTCTACTCCAATATTTTGTACCTCTGATGTCAAACAAATTATCCTAGTGTAATCTGTGGCAGAACCAGACTTTACGCTTTACTATTCCATTTTCATTACAACAATGATTTGACAGTCCATATTATTCTGTCTTTGTTGACTAATAATGGCTAGAAGTCTAACAGCATTTTTCTTAAATTAAACCCTCCTTTATGGTATGTACAACTCAGGCAGATAAATGTTTGTGGCTATATTTTCAGTATCATCAGGGACTGCAAAACCTGTGAACATGATACATGATAGCATTTATGTTATACTCAGAAATGTAGAGTTTTGCACTAATGGTCCATAAATAGAATTGGCACGATAACTTTTTTCCCTTTCTCTGCTTTAGTGAACTATTCAGAATATTGACAAGATTGTAAAGAAAGACCTTCACAATGTTTAATTCCTATGGCAAACTTAGGATCTGTTTTGTTCAATTTCAGAACAGTTCTGTCATTTTGCCTGCACCAAGATAAATAGCTAGCATAAAGCTCATAGTAAACATCTATCTAGTGTAGTAAGTAGAGGCTTTCTGAGGGTTTTGATAATAGACTAAATGAAGCCAGGGGAAAAAAAATCCTTAAAGGTGATTTTTTTTTTTTTCGGTCTGAAACACAGGGATAATTTCAATCCATGCATGCACTAATAATAATTATTATTATTTCTAATAAAAAAGTCAAGTACTTAAGACTTTTTTCTTTAATATTTAAAAAAAAATCAACCTAAAAAACAGTTTAATAAAAGATGCATCTGCAATTAGCACCATACAGTCTAATCACTTCAATCATTATGTTGTTTTCTGCATAATTGAGTTATTTTAGTTCAATAATAACTTTTCAAGCATGTTAAATACTTTTTATTTTGTTGCATTGGAGGAACTGTGATGTGTTGAAGCAATGATCTGCCAGCTGGAAAACTTGATAGTTCAGCGTTAGTGTGATAGACCATGATGTACATGAGAAGGACCATTATAGTTCCCCATGTCAGTGACACTGACCTTGGTCTGTTCTACCCAAATTGCATGGGGGTTCCCGTTACTGCCTGCCTCTCAACACACCCAGTAGCTCTCAATGGAACCTTTCTCTTACACATGTGAACTGATTCACCCATACTTGATATTATCTGGATGTGTACTCTACCTCTTCCTCCAGACCACTAATAAATACATTAAAATGAGAAGTCTCATAACAGATGCTGAGAACCTCTAGTTGTAACTATTCTTCAACCCGATTGTAAACAATTAATCCTTGAGGCTGATATCTTAACAGCTTTTTTTCAGTCATCCAGAAGTAACTATAAAGCATGTTGTGTGAAATCAATCTTGCCAAAGTCAAAGTAAGAGGCATCTGCTGATCTGCCCACATTTGTGAATCTAGTAATCATACCATGAAAGCAAGTCAGGTCAGTCAGATTGCCATTCAAAAATATGTACTACTTCATGTGCTCAGAAATAATTTTGAAGGAGACTTGCTCCATGATTTTCACAGAAACTGAAGTAATGTGACTACTATAGAGTTCCCCAATTGTTCATCTTGACATTTTCAAATATTATGCAATATTTGTCTTCCTGTGATGACTGGGCATTTTCTCCAGCCTCTATGGTTTCTCAGGCAGATTTTTGACAAGCTCTTTCAGAACACTTCATGCATCTCATCTGGTCTCATCGACCTATAACTGCAGAAATTTCTCAAGATATCCATGATTCAAGTCTTGTTCTCAGTGACTTATTTCCTCCTTAAAAACCCTCTAGTCATAAAGGTCTCAGAAGATCTCAGAAAGACTCACTTTTATCTGCCTTTATTATCATCACATCACATACCTATTTAGCAATGATCACACATTTCTTGTTCTTTCATGTTTGAGTTACTGGCAGAAGCCCTTCATGTTGCTATTGATGTTTGTTACCAGTTCTGTCTCTAGCTGACCTTTGGCATCCTGATGACCATTCATGAATGTCCAGGCAATGTTTCTAAATTCCTTTGAGTCTATCCCTGTTACAATGTTTTGTTTGTTTGTTTGTTTGGTGTTTTGTGGGGGGGTTTTTGTTAATTTTTTGTTTGTTGGTTGGTTATTTTTTTTGTGGTTTTGGTTTGTTGTTTTTTTTTTGAACTGCAGCTGTGTCATAAGCCCTGTGTTTAGTCAAAATGGTTTCCTGATGTGCATAAGATGGGTTGTTTTTGTGCTCACAAGAGGTTGTCTTTCCAGATTTGACAGCTCCTTTGAGCACTTTTGTACCAAGCAAAGTCTGCCCCCTTCAAGTGCAGGGTCTGTATTCTGCTACTTCCTTTTCTCATTCCTCTCAGAATTTTAAACTCTTATGTTTCATAGACACTGTATGCTATGGTGCCATTAGTTAATGAGATTTTTTCCTATTTCTAAATAGTTGATCCAAGACCATGTCAGTCCAGCTGAGCCATGTCATAAATAGCATAAAGGTGATCTAATCCAGCTCTACACTTTGATTACTCTGTGATCCTTACCAGCCAAAGCCTGCAGAATTTTCCCATAAAAATCAGTAAGTTAAAAACTTATTTTTCTTTAGTGTTTAGACTACTGAGTTTATTTGTCAAGGGAACATGAGTGTGTCATGATACTCTTGGTGATATACTCACAAAGCATTTGAAGTACATACATGCCTCAAATATATGAAATGAATTTGCAACTGAACAGTGAACCAAATCCTATTGTAGAGAGATGTGATGGCACCATTGATACAGCTACAGAATTCAGCATGTCATAATGGGTCATAAATGAGTCAAATGATAACACTGGCTGTAAAACATTAGCCATGGATGCCTCCATCACAGTGAGGAACACAGGGCAGAACAGCTGCATGGTTGTGCTAGTTTTCATGCTTGTTTTCAGTGCAGTTATTATTGTACTGTTCTGTACTTATTGCAAAGATTGCCCCTCTCCTACACTCCTGCTGTATTTGTATCAGTTGTATGAACTCCTGCACTATTCTAATGATATATCTTAGTCTTCTAAAATGTGTTACGACCAAGATCTTAACTCAGGACAAAAAAATTTTGCATTGTTATTTTTTTAGAATATAAATATTTGCCTGTGGAGATGAAAAATTAGTACAAAGAGATGCTAGATATTTTTATCAATGGCTAAGGTCTGTGACAAGCATGTAGTCTGAACTACTATGGGACTCTATCTGAAGCTATCTCATAAGTTAGACATAAATATCCTAAGCACCAGAATACCAGGAAGGGAAATGAGGGAACACCTCAATTGAATTGTTATTTTAAATTTTATTCATGAAGATGTTTGATATTTAAAGAGAAGGAAAAAATCAGATAAAGTCAAGTTAAAATTGTATTTCACCTTTTTCTATTCACCTTTGTGTTCACATTCTTAATTATTCTTTACTTTTGGAAATGTTTTAAAAGTAATTTCACTATATACAATACTAAAGATCAGTAAAAGTACCTCTTTCAAGTTACTCAGAGTACTTGATTAGTAGCAACTGGTTTAAGAATATCAGTAAAATTTTTAATAGTGTTGCATTCCTATGAGTTGCACCTTGAACATACTTCTTACTAAGTTAGATGCTGAGAAAAATATTGTAGTTCAGTCAGAATCCTCCATGCAAGTTCCAGTTCATTTCAATAGGGAAATGAGATATACACATGTGGGAGTAATTGATAGCAGTGCCTCTTGAATATCAGATAAAGTTAGATAAAAATTTGGTCAAATTGCCTGTTAATAAAGGTTCATAGCAAAAAATGGTTCATGTGGAATCAAGATACTTTAGACAGTCCGTTAGATTAACATGTTAACATCTGTCTATAGGGCCAAATTCTCGTGCACATCATGTATAATAGTTGTACCTTTATTTGGACAGGTCTACCCAGATCTCTATCATTGTCAAAACATTCCTATCTTCAAATCTATTCTTAATTAGCTTTTGTCATCCAGAAAAAAACAGTGTTGTTAATGGAGGGCAAATACTGACTTGCTGAAAATTCATTTTAGTCTTTCTAGTTGACAAGTACTATAATCTGACTTTCTCCCTGCAGGAAGAGTGCAAAAGGTCTCCCTGTCAGTGTCACCACTACACAATCTGGTAAAGAGAACTATCCCAGGTGATGGCTGATTCTTGGCATCCAATGAAAGAGTAAACAAACTTCTGCTGGAGGTCCTCTTTTTCAGTTATTTGCTTGATTCACAGGTAGAATGTTCTTCCTTTTTCATACATAGAAGCAAAGATTCTTTATTTACCAGTAATGTGTTCTGCAGCCCACAAACTTTGGTTCAACGACCACTGAAGACTATTTTTTTGTTCTTGGGGAATCTAGTACAAAGAAACAAATTCCTTGCTTTTAAATAAGGCTTCTGCTTGGGTACTAATAAACACTGTCTGCCCCTGGAATCTGTTCCCTGATCTTTAACCTTATTTTACATCCAATCTTCAATACCTGATGTGGGACTCAACAGGGGAAGCTGCAGGATTTTACTCAGGAAATAATATTGCATTTGCCTCTGAACAAAGTCTGTTAACTTTTAGAGGTTATGGCTGAATATTTGGGCCATGAAATACAGAGGATATAGCATGGATATCTTCCTGGTAATCATCAGAGTCATGCCACAAACTTCTGATATCTTCACTGGTTTATATCTAGATGGCTAGGTCCCTATGAAGAAAGGATCCTAACACAGAAAAGAAAAACATTTTTATTTAAAGCATCTGGGGGGAAAAAAGTGATAGAAAAATGACAAAGAGATCACTTTAAAAGACATTTTATTCTTGAGCAGTTCAAAGATCAATCTCTATGCAATGCCACTACATTACATGTTTTTCTGAGTCTTTATGACAACTACCTAAAAGAAATACCTTCATCTCAAAACCTGAACCACAGATGGAAGCCAAATTAGGCTGAAAGATAGTTTGCCAATGTCTCGGGTTATATATTATTACTATCTTGTTATCAAAATCACCTTTATAATTTTAACTTACCTTACATTTTCTACTATGTTTCAAGAAAGATATTATTCATAGGTTTGACATGTATAATTTTCTGTAATTTATTGAGATATTCTTTTGTTTCTTTTATTAAAAAAAATCTCAAGTGTCCTGGTTTCAGTAGCCAGGATCAGTTTGTCACTGTGTGGGTGTGTATTCTAAAACCCTCTATGTCATTTTTCCCACAAACTACTCACAACGGCACATTAGCAGCAATTATCTGTGGCACACCCAACCCCTCAGGCTACAAGCTAGGTGTTTAGGAACTTCTGTGAGATAAGAAAGTTTTTCCTGCCTCCACACCCACCTGAGGGGTCATGTCTGCTAATGGGCCATCAGGGGTGCCAAAAATATGCCATTGTTCACCTCACAGAGTAAATCACCCATTGTGAAAGTCTCCACCCAGGGGGCAGGACTGGGTGTTTCCCATTTAGCCCAAGTGAATATAAGCTTGGAGTTTGGGACTTTGAGCCCTCTTCAGATCCAGAGGAGCACCAGAGCCGTGAGCAGACTGAGACTGCCACCAGATTGCAACCATCACTTTCACCAGCAGGTATCTTGTTCTCTTTTTACTTTGAACTCAGAGTAGTGCTCAACACAGGGTTGGTGAGCTCCATTCTGCTTGTGTCGCACTGTGCTGGGCTGTACATCTGGTGTTTTTCATGGCACAAACAAATTTTCTTTCTGTTTCAGTGTATCTTTTGTGTGATCTTTTAATAAATTGTTATTCTGACTTGCAATCCCATTCTGAGTTGGATTCATTTCTCCTACTGGTTTACCTCTAAACCAGCACATCAAGCCAATATATTAAGATTTTTCTTGGGTTGCCAAAGTAAGACCTGAACTTCTCCACATAGAGCAAATATTTAGCTCTGTGACCTTAAACCTGTCTGTATATCCCAATATTGCAATAGATTACATGAAGAGTATAATTTTTTTTTTTTTTTTTCAAAATTGGAAACAAAGACACACTTGAATTATTTAAAGAATTCTCTTGCCTTATGACAGGACAAAAAGGCCCAACCAAATATAAAGTACCACAGACTTTTCACTACATTCACAAAGAATTTAATTTGAAGATGTTTGCAACAAGGTTTCAGTTTTACTAAAATGTAGTGAGAAAATCATCTCAACAACCAATTTTTCTTCTCTGCCCTCCTCCCATCCCTCTCTGAAAAGTCAACTTTGAAACCATGTAACTTATGAAAGGAGCTTTATATACTGAAAAAAAACAAACAAACAAAAAAAAAAACCAAAAAAGGACGCAACCAAAAACCAGAAGGGAAGATATTTGATTATTACTGAAGACAGTTTAAATGGGGAAGGTGCTTTGATCAAGACTACCCATTTTCAAAGATTCTCCAACCCTGTGCAAGAACTGAGAATTGTACTCTGATATTAAGCAACATTTTTTTCCCTAACAGCATTAAGATCTTCAATATCTATATGAACTGGAGAATAGTAGATATTGTCATGGTTCTAGCAATCCCTGGCACTTTTAACAGACTTTTGCCTGACAATTTTGATATGAAACTGTTTACATTTAAACATTGTCTTGGTCAGAAACAATTTGGAGGGGTGGAGACCTCAGGTAGAAGTCTTCTCCCTTGGATTCACTAACCCCAGTTTCTCCAATACAGAGAGAGACCAAATATGCTCAGATGTAGAGAGAAAAAGTAACTTTATACCAAGAAGAGTGCTAATAACAATACTGATAAAACTGGGTGAAACCAATTGCTAAGGAGAAACTTCCTAAGGTCTGTCCACCAGTCCAAATTGAGATGGCAACCAGCTTTGCCCACCCAAGAAAAACACATGTGGCCAGAGGACAGAGATAAGATGGGCCTTCCATATGGTTCACTATCCCCATATTCGAAAAAACTGGCGGGAGCACTTGGAGAGTGAGCACAGGTTGGAAATGGCAAATAACTGGGAGTTAATGCCAGCAGACACTCACATGCTACTAGAGTGAGGCTGCAGTGCTGGTACAGGCAGCCAGAGCAGGGCTGCAGATCCCCAGATGACTGGAAGGACCTGTGAGACACTCATTGAAATCGGTGGCAAGACTTGCTTATTGTGGTTTTGATGTTCATTGGTTGAAGGGGTGGTTGTGGTCCTGTTAAAGTGGTGATCACAGTCCAGATCCATCAAGGTGATGAGGGAAGTCCTGAAAATTATATACACTCCAGGTAGGAATGCTTCCAGAGCCTCCTGTGAGGTGGGAAGTTTTAAGCTGCATGATGTGATACTGTGAGTCATGGGATATTTTGGACACCTTCTAAGACTTTGCAGATATCTCTTATGTCAATGCAACTGAGTCCATTATGGTTCATTGTGGCTCAACAAGAGAATAATACCTTCTGAAAAAATGTGAATGTTCTGAGAGTTAACACAACTGAGTCATCTATGTAAGGACAAAGAAAACACTACATCACCTCTCAGGATTTCTCTCTTTCCTTATTTTGTTCAACACCCATCTTGTAACATGAGGTTGCAAGGGTTCATGCCCTTGGCACCTGGGTTTTCAGCAGAACACACTGCTGATTGAGCCATGAGCACCAATGGTCCAGTCTCTCACAGCACCTGAGTGGTCACTGCAGGTGATCAAATGTTTGAGTCATTAATCACTGGCAGTTCAGGCTCTTTAAAGAATGCAAAATATCAAAAAGCCAAACAGGCCTGCCTGTTTGAAAGAAAAAAAAAGAAATGAAAATGTGAGTATCAGAATGTTTGTGTGACCCTGGACAAACATCTGTAGAGAAAACATTTATATATGCATAACATGCATAAGGATTTTCAGGAAAGTCTCACAAACTGACAACAGTCTTTAGTGTTTATGCAGTATCACAATATGCACATCTGTGTTTATGAGTTGTCTTTTTCTTTACCAGAAAGAATTTGGTGCTATGCAAGATATTTTGTGCATGGAAGATTGTTAAACTAAGATCTACAGAAACAAAAAAAAAAGAAAAGGGTAAGAACAAATCTCAGCACAAGATGGATCTCTTTTTTTTTTTTTT
>VXAU01006006.1:33228-47341 GCA_013399695.1 Formicarius rufipectus
CCAGCAACATCGGGAGGTCAATGAGGGGAAATAATTATAATTTAGATCTGTTCCAGCTATTTCTGTTATTTCATGTTCCTTAAACCATCTGACCAGTTCTTGTCTGTTATTATCTCTGTGAAATATTCTTCTGAGATGCAGCAGCTGCTTCTGTATCTTAAACAATATCTGATGATTGAACTACAACGTTGAATGGGTTGAAGCTAACTTGAATAGGAGCTTCCAGCTAAGACATTACCAACCTCTAAGAAACAGTGCAAGGATGTTGGGATGGGTGGAAGTGCCTTCTTTGCCTTCTTTAATGCAGTGAGGTTTAGCATTTTGCTGGTGTTAAGAGAAGGAGGGCACAGTGTGCATGTGAAATACTTCTTATCTTTGGGAATGCTGAAATTGCTATCAGGAGCTTCAACAACCCCTAAGATGTTTTAAAATCCACACAACTTGTTCCAGAGGAAATCAAGGAGGCATGGTGGAAAACTTAGATGATAGACTTCTAGAAGTGCAAGATGACATTGGGTCTTGATCTTTTTTTTAGGTAAGTTTATTCAAAAATCACAACATCTTGTTATCCAGACATTCTGCTTCATAGTCTATTCTGTAATGGGCCTGGTTTAAAATTTTTGTTTACATGTAATTTCTTACAGACATATTTGAAATTATTAGTCTAGAACAGTAAGAGCTAATCTCTACTGACATTAACTTAAGTCAGCTATGAAATTTTATTTACAACAAAGTTTAAAACCTGGTCTCTGCTGTTGTATCTCTCTGCACAAAACTAAGTTGTTGTTCATGAACTTCAGATGTTAGAATGAGTAGAGAGTAGCATCAACAAGGCATTTTTCTCCAAAAAAAAAAAAGTATTACCATGATGGAGGCTGAGCATGTTACTTTACCTATAAAAGATCAAAAAGCAGAAAGGTATTAAAAATTAAGATGTTTTATTAAAAAAATTGAAAATTAGAGAGGTTTATTACATTACATAAGTATATTTTTCCCCTTTTTGTCTTTCTCAAATAGCTGTGCAAACAAGCTGAACAGCTGGAAAGATTAGGTCTAAGATACAGGTGAAGAAAAATAAATTAATCTTTATACATAATTTACCTAATTTAATAAATACTTTGCCTAATAGTAATCTAATCTAGTGCAGCCATTTATTAAGCAAGGTTTTATAGGGTACTCCATTATTTCTACTGCCATTGCACTCTGTAATGAAAATACATTGTGGCTAAATATGTTTAATAAAATAAGAAAAGCATGGACATTATATAATTTATTGCAATTTGTCTTGCAGGGCAAATGTGACTACACAAAAAAAAAAAAAAAGTGAAACTTTTGTTAATCCTGTTAAAGAATTATAATTTTTACTTCGGAACATGAATAATATAATATACAAAATGCATTTATCAAAATGCAATATACTCAAAATATATAGCGTATTGTCATATTGAAAACTAGGAAGTTCTATAGGTTGAGTATTGCAATAGAGGTAGCTAAGTAAGGTATCACAGAATTCCAAGTTCTAAATTGGACTTGTATGCATGTTAGAGTTAACAGTGCAAACCAGTAATGAATACAGTCACTACAGGGCAGTTTTTTTAAAGTTCATATGTTTGTAACTGGTGAAGCCAAAGCTGTTAGTTGAACTATTTGTGCTTCTGAGCTGCTTGACTGCTCAGATATCAAAATAAACATCACCTATATTTTAACAGCTGATGAAGAGGAGGAAAAATAACTCAATATGTTGAAGTATAAACTGTGTCTAAATTACTTTAATGAATGCATAGTAAAAAGATGCCTGATTTATGGACAAGGTTTTGTCTGTCATTTAATATTCTAGAAAAATCATTGACTGTACTAAAATGTCATAGTTTGGCAACCGAAAAAAAAAAAGAGTATATGCCAGGTTAAAAACAGTGACATAACAGGAGTATTTGTCATCACTTTGTAGGAAGAAATGTGATTATGCCACTAGAAAGTCCTATGAATCCTTTCCAACCCTACAGGGGACAATGCTGAATAACCTCACCTTGTCTAGGAAGCTAAGCTGTAAAGAAAATCAAACAAAAGAAAACAAAAACAAAAACAAAACAACAACAACAAGAAAAACCAACCAACCAAAAGAAAAAAAAAAAAAAGAGAGAGAGAATGAAATAAAAACCAAAAGACAGAGATTAGAGAGGCAAACTTAGGCTATCCCAGTTCTAATGCTAAGTATGACACAGAAAAAACTGCAATACCGTTTTTGGTAGACTAGTAATTGTTTTAACACAGTCCCACATTTTCAGCAGAGGCAAGTCCTAAAGCAAATTAGACTCAGTCACCAGTAATAAATATCAACTATAAAGTATAATTTCACATTATAAATGCTCCATAAACTTTTTTTTTCAGTGCTACCTGCACAGCCAGTCTGATCCATTGATATAAATGAAAACAGGTCTGAGGAATACTCAGCAAGAAAAGCTGATGAAAAACAAAGTGTAGACTATTGGAATTTTTTCAGGATATCAGAGTATGAGAGATAAATGTGGCAGAATAAGTCATTAAAGATGCCTGATAAGATCAATCATAATGGAGAATATCAATGAGGAAATCCTGAATAATTATTTGGCTGAGGAATTGTAGCAGCCTGTTACTGAAATAAGATAAACTTGGTAGTGAGACACAATAGTAATCTTATAGTTATCCTATAGGCCTTTAAATTAAAATAAATGGAACACTACAAACTTTTAAGAGCAATTTTTGTAGAACTTTTTCTTTCTCCTGTTAGAAATTTTTTTCCTAAAAAACTCTTTTCCTTATGAAATGGTAGAAAAAAGATGGAAGGAGGGATCCCATCTGAAAGAACAAAATTTAAAAAAAAAATTGTGTGAATTTAAACTTAAATAAGAGTTTCCTAGAAACTGAGACTTTTAGTTATAAATGCACCTTACATGGTAACATTTTAGTTAAAAGCATTAAAGAACTAAACTTCCACTAAGATGATACATGATACTACTTCCACATGGTACTACTGAAACCCCCTTTCACTGTATGTCACTTTTGATTTTACTTTTTAATTTCCTTTAAATTTCTGCCTGTAAGAACATCTGCAACCCCCTTGATTTCAGTCTTGTGCAGACATTTAATTTTACTGTTAAACAAAAAAGAATATATTCTCAGATCTTCAAATGACCATCTGCCATTGCAAAATCTCATGATTCGTGGAATATCCTGAGTTGGAAGTGAGCCGCAAGGATCGTACGTGTTCTGTTCCGGGCCTTCATAATTTTCTGTCTGCAAGCATGTGATTCATTCAGTCTATGCTCTTGACACAGCACAACCTGTTTTCCAGGGTTACACCTATTTAAGAATATCTAGCTATTGTTTACCTTCGCATGTTGACTGGTTAGATGTCGCACAAGTATTTCCACTGCAAAACTAGATCTGTAATGTTCATCTGGTAGGCATTTTCTAGGATATAATAGTGTAATGGCAGCAAGACCTATTTTCCCCCTTTTATATACTAAGATCCTATTACAAATCCCTTCTCTTTTGCCATAGAAATTTCAAGTCAGGAAGGAGTTATTATTCTTTTGATCAATTAGGAAATATTCTTTCATGCTAATCACTGTTCTTAGTTCTACGGAGGTAAATTAAGCTGTACATGGTTAAATGAAATTGCAAGGTGATTACTCTTGAACATATTGCCATGATCTGCCAGCAAAAAAATCTGTTCTCTGTGACAGGTGAAGTACTCTTTGGTATCCTATCTAAACAGAGTGTCACTTTAAGATGTGTATCACCATTTTTTGTACTTCTGGTAGTAGAAGTAAGCACACTTATTAAGAGAAAGTAGACTGGTGTGAACCACAGTGTGGTAGGTATTCTGTGTGCATATTTGTGGGACTACGTTCTGGCATCCTTGAGAGGGAAGCATCCACCAGAAATAATTCAAGATCAAGGGTGTACTCTTTCCAATCCCCAGCAGCAGTGGGTATCAACAGGAAGATAAGAGGCAAGGAGGATAGTAGACACTCTGAAGGGCATGCAAAATGCTTCTTCACCCTCCTCACTGTTACAATCTACTTAAATATTGCAGATTCAAATTCTTCAGATTGTAATATTCCCTTTAGCAAAATCAAAATTATACAAGTTGTCTGCTGATACCAAAACCTGATTTTTATTAATTTCTAAGAGATGCAAAGAGAGGGAGAGAAAAAAATAAGAACGTTGGAAAATGCTAAAATTACTTTTAGAAGCAGACAAAAAGATACATACTGTTCTGCTGAGTTGGAGGGCAGGGACCAGAAAAAGTAATTTCTGCCTTTTTTTTCTCTGTCCCTGCCATTTTTAATGTTTACCTCTCTAGCAGCAGGGAGTCTTAACAGTTTTAGCTCTCTGGAATGCAGCCAGGATGTGTGGTTTCGCAGCTCACACTGAGCCGTACTCCAAGCTGTGCAGGGTCCTGCTCAGCTGCATCTCTGTGAAATATACATCTTCAGAAATATGGTAAGGCTATGGGGATAGGATGAACTCATGCTTGGAACACACTGGGTCTCAGTTCTCCCCAGGCCGGCAGCGTCTCAGTCCGCCATGGCAGGCAGACAGCAAGCTGTGGTGGAGAAAAGGTGGGGGAGCAATTTTTTCAGCTGGAGGAACGAGCTTTCTCTCCCTTTCTTCTTCCCTGATTTTCCAAAATTTGTCTTTAACATTTATAGCGTTCCAAGGAAGTTGTACGTGGTTTCTTGGCACATAGCCCTATTCAGATATTCAAAGGGATATGATACGCATAAACAATAGCAGAATTTTCTGGCTGGAAAAGTCCACCAGGAAGTTCTGGTGAGAACTTCTGGCAGAAAAAGTGCAGCAGAAAGATCTAGTGAGGACTTCTGGCAGAAAACTGTCAGAGAATTTTTGGTAGGAACTTTCTGACAGATAGAAAAACAATTAGAGGATCATTATTTTTGGTATTTGTATGTTATCTGTGTGTTACACTCAGAGGTACTCTCAGGTACCTCTGACCTCAGTAGGTATGAGGCTTTGGATGTAAAGGACCAGACTAAGGATGAAATGAAAGAGGGCCCAGTCACACTGGAGCCTCCACTGCAATCAGTAATGTCAAATGACTATATTACAGTTGCTCACAAGAGGAAGAAAAGATGGATTCTAATTGTAGAAGATTCCTTTCTAAAGGGCATAGGGGACCTGATATGTCAACTGAACTCAACCAGGGAGGTCTGTTACCTCCCTGAGGCCTGGGCTAAGGACATCACTAAGAAATTTTCAAGCCTGGTGCAGCCCATGGATTGCTACCCATTACTGATCTTCCATGTAGGATGTGCAGAAATGGCAACACATAGTCTGAGTGTGATCAAAAAAGGTTTCAGGGCCTTGCAATGTTTGGTATGGCAATGTGGGGCACAAGTTACCTTCTCCATAATTCCAGATGAAAGTAACAGTATTGAAGGAAGCAGATGGACTGAGTCTATTAACATATAACTCTGCATCTGGTGTCACCATCAACGTTTTGGGCTTTTTGACAACAGTATGGCCTACATAAGTTTGCTGGCATCAGACAGGACTCATCTTTCTCATGAGGAAGGAGAGTCTTTTCCCAAGAATTAATGAGACTTAAAGCTTTAAATTACTTTGATGGGGAAGGGGGAAATATCAGTCTTATTCCTGGCAAACTGTGGGATAATATAAAAAAGTTGGAGGGATGGAGTACTTGTGAGGGGCCTCTGAAGGTGATTCTGAGAGGTACCAGCCACACTGGAAACTGAGTCTTGTACTGGTGCTGTGACCATATTGATTCATTTTATATTCCAAGAGTGGTTGAAAAGACACCTCTTCTGGAAATTCTTTTGTTTGATGATTTCCAAGTCATAAGGCAAGCATTTAGTACTTGGTTGATCAAGTACCACCTCTCTTTTACACTACAATCATTCCTTCCCCTCCACCCAAAAAAGTGCCTTACATCAATCCAGTACATGGTTTGTTCATGCAACAGTTTCACTGATATTGTGCATATGAGGAACTTGTCAGTAAAGCTGTTATATATTATTTAATTTTTTTTTTCAATAGAGACAGATAGTTGTCTAATATTTTACTAACAGATGCAGGGTTTTGAGAATTATTCTTCTGTGAAAAATGCACACATACACTTCATCGATTTCAGTTCAGCATCCAACTATCAAAATTTAGTGATCAGTATCAGAATGTCCAAGTATGTGTTTGGTTCTTGAGCCACATTTATATTTCTTCAGAGTTATTACCATTTTTTTTTTCACTTCTAACTGTAAGGTGGTATCCAAATACTCTATCCAAATAGAGTGAGATACATATTGTTTGCAGACACAGGAAGTCTGCATGCAGATTAGTAGAACAATACCTCATTCTGTCATTACCATTTAGTTCGTATTTCCTCAATTTCATTTTCCACTCTAAATGCAGTAAGAATTTGAGATGAACTTTGTATGCAACTTCAAATGCGTATGCAACATTTCCAAAAGTATTATAATGCAAATTTACTTACCCTTGTAAAAATCTTAAGTCAATCATATTTTATTTAAAAGGACATGTGAATAAGCATTATATTTATGAAACCACCCATTTCTAGAAAGGAAAAGTTAGAATGTAGTTTTGTCATATACAGCTTTTGTCAAATGTAATAAATGCACTTATCTGCAAATTCAGTTTTGAATCTTATTTTCTTCTGTTTTTCCTAGGAATGTAAATCCACTACCCTTTATGCAGTCATTCCTGTTTCACATAAATACAAATCAGTGAAGAACCAAACCCACTCCATAAGTCAAGTGTTGTGAAAGGTGGTGACCTTTTTATACTTTCAGTTTGCATAAAAAATTTTTATATTTGTACAGTTTAAATCTATATTACATGCCCCTTCCAAAATTCATTACAATTGAAAAGAGTTTTGTATGGTAGTTTTTAAATCAGCATGCAATTAATTATAGAATACATTCCAAATATATTCCAAATTTTCTAGAAAATTGACATTAGTACTCAGTGTATCCTTCCACCTACTGTGCTATACAGTTCTGCCCATGGTAGGTTTCTACCTACCTGTTTCATTGAGCCCCAAAAAGAATCTGAGATACTTTCAAAAGCTGAGAGAACAGTTCATTTTTATAGGCAAGTAAAAGCAAAAAATCTGGAGTCTCTCTTTTAGACTGCTTTATATTCTCCTACAAGTTTCTTCAAGAAAGATATTGACCAGAAGGTACCACACTCTAGGCCAGCAGATGGCATCCATCAGGATAATAGTGCATTCCATGTTGACTTTGGACCCCTAAGAAAAGTGGAAAAGTTGCATCCACAGGAGAGATGAGCTGGGCATCAGTCTACCCATGGTAGTTGTTGACTATACATCACTTGTTTTGTTTTGCTTTCTTTCTCTATTATTCCACTTTTTCTTCACTTATTATTTTTATGTTGGCTACTAATTTTTGCCTTTTTTTTTTTTTTAGTTCTTTCATTGGTATTCCCAAGGGAAAGAGTGAGTAGGTGAGCAGCCATATGGTTCTCAACTGCTAAGTCCCAACAGCGCAAGAGAAATCTGTGAGTTTCAAAACTTCTTATAACAGACTCAGCCAAAGAAAAAAGTCACATCAAATTTCAGTTTCCACACATAATTTCCAGTATTGCTAAATATCCATGCAGCATTCTGAGATATCAGAGAATCAGAGATGGCTTTGAAAGCCTTTTGGAAATTTTATTCTGACACCTGCAGAGTTACATATTTCCACCTGTTGTGAAGCATACAACTCTAGTTTTAAATTTCTCAGTCCTGTCTTATCTGTTTTGCCTAACACATTTAAATGATAGGAGGAAATAATAATAAAAAAATCTCAGCTTCATGGACTGTAGTGAGTACAGCTAATCACCAAAGTTTTATTCTGTATTAAGTTATTTATTTTCTGTCACTGTTCCTCACTCTAGAGGGTCAATATTCTTGTCTTAGTCTCCTGCAGAAGTAGCATAATGGGTGAAGAGATGACCACAGAAACTTGTAATAATCTTATTGGGTCTTTTAGTAATAATAGTAAAGGTCTTAATTATAGTTGTTCAGTTTTCAGCAGAAGTTATAATGGTCTGATTTGTAAGAGCTAGTCTTTCAGGTAACAACTGAAAAGCAGTTCCATTGTTAATGAAAGTCATATTCTTGTTCATGAGAATGATTTCCACACTATGGCTCCATGAAAACAAAAAACAAGCAAATAAAACCCTAAGATTTTGAATTACATAACAGTACCAGGGTCAGTTGAGAATATTGAAATTGTATTGTCATTTCAGCATCACCCAAGACACATGAACTATCCACATTTAAAAAACCATAGCCTAATGGAAATCCATCATAAAAAGTTCTTTTGGAAATCATTTCCTTGATCAAGATTGTTTTCCCTACTCTTCTTTATCAATAAAAAGCTTCAGTGAGAACATAAACCTTGTTCTCAGAGACTTCCTGGACTCGCTGGTTTAGGGAATGAAAGGCAAAGCTAGGGAAAAAAAAAATGAAATAATAATAATAATAATAATAAAATTTAATAGACAACCTGGAAAATAAAAGGGCTTATTTTTTTGTGTTACTGAGTAAAAGACAGAACATGGTAGAGGGCACAGAGAAAACTGGTCCATAGTGAAACAGAAGACAAATGAGTTATAGAATGTAGTTGGAAATATTACAAGAAGGTCATTCCAAGTTAAATAGATGGCTTGAAACATTGAAAAGAAATTAATATAAAACTATAGCAGGTGTAACCTACTGTGACCTCAAGGTACATTTGTATGATTTCTGTTGTCTTACTCAAGAGAAGTATTTGTTTCACCTGTAATGAATGCCACTTTAATATTTTTCAATGTTTATTTGGGGATTATTTTAGATTCAGTTCCTCTCTTACTGTTATTCCATTTTTTACTTTTCATCTCTTCAATAAGTCCAACTAACATATGAAAACAAAAACAAAATGAAAAAAAAATTTAGGGAAAACAGTCACAATGGGCATAACTAAAATGCACACAAAGACTAAAATTGAACTCACCTCTACTATTATCAAAAAAAACCAAATAAAAATATTTAAGTAAATAATTTGATTCTCTTGAGATAAGAATAGATAAAGTCAAATTCTAATTCCTGCTGTTATCTGCAAACAGGAATTAATTTACAATATTTTGAATAATTGCCAAAATACATTCAGTAGTTCTGGTTTTACTGTTGCCTATTAGAGTATACTCACTGTTTGCAAAACTGATAAGGGGTTTAGACAAGGATGACATACTAAACTAAACATTTTTGCTTAAATCTAAATATTTTGAGGTTTTGGCAAAAAAAACATAATTTTTTTATCTTTATTTATCTCTCTTTAAAAGTAACAGTTTATTCCATAATATGAGGTATATAACCTATTAAAAATGTTCTTTTTCTCAGTTTAAATTAGTAGCTGTATCAAAAGAAAATTATTTATCTGAATTTGAGTAATGTAGTGAAAAGTTGAAATCAACAGAAAATTAGATGTTGCGGTCTCTTTATGTCACATTTCATAACCTCATCACACAGATCCCCAGGTTCATCATTCTCTGCATTTGGTGATGAAAAATTGAATATTCCAGAAGAAAACTCTGGAGTGTGTTTCCATTGTTTGCTACTCAATACCTAAAGTTGGATTAAAGGAATGTTTTTTCTCTGCTTCTCCAGGTGCAAACCATTTAACTGTAGGCCTTCCTCTCATGGACACTAAATATCTTTTACTTACAAGTACAAAATAAAGAAGTACGTTTTGAAACAGAACAACAGATGCAACAAGTTCTAGATCTTTCTTCCTTAAGGTGAATTTTGGTCATTTTATTCACTCTAAATCAATATTAGTAACAGTAAAAAAAAAGCTTGAAATAGAAGTGATTCACCTTAAAAGCAATGAAAGATGAAGAACCAATTTCTATTAACATAAATAAAAGGGGTTTATCTGCAGGAATTTTTCGAGACCTAGTATTCTCTTATTAAAATAAATTATGATTGGAAATGAAAGTGCAAAAAATTTCTGCAGTGCTTAGAAATATTATTTAAGAGACAATTATAGTTCACTTTAAATATGTTGAAATAGATTCAGGAGAAGATATGCAGGTCTTTTAATGTCTAATTGGGTACTTTTAAAGAGTGAGTTATTTCTTTGAAGTTAAAGTGTCTTTTCTTCTTAAACCTTTGTAACCATTTTGCACAGTTGAAATACTAATAATTTCACATTTAAATCCATAGATTAAAATAAAATTCCTACTTTATATATGAAACGAATGTAGGAATAGACACAAAAATATTTTCATGAAAACATATGATCTTTCAGAAGTGCTTCAATTCTGGGCAGCAAATATTAGGAAGACACCTAATAATAACTTTTGTTTACATTGAATCCTAAAAGACTAAACTACAAAGTTTAATGTTTAAAATGCATTCAGGTATTGTATATCTTATTTAGACATTATGAATTGTCTTGTGTATTGAAATCACAAGACTTAAAGTAATCATGCCATCTCCTGCTTTTCATCTAAACTTTCTACTTCTGAAAGGATTTACTGTGTCCCCAGAATTAACAAGACCCACTTATGTTTTTAAGGCACTTGAATGTGTCTGGAGGAGTGCAACAAAGCTACTGGAAGGGTTAAAAGGCATGTCCCGTGAGGAGCTGCTGAAGACTGTGGGTTTGTCTTAATGAGGCTGAGGGACAATCTCACTGCCAAAAAGGAACTTCTGTTCTTAGGTATGCAATTTAGCTTCTGGAAGTCTGTTTGATTAAAAGTATTGCAGATTGGTCAGAAGTAGACCTGAACAGGGTGTGGTAGGCCAGTGCTCCTACTCCTTCTGAAAGCTCTCAGAAACCTGGAAATATTTGGTAATTGCACAAAATTGAATTGGCTGACAGGTCTGATATCAGTTTCTGACTGTAGTTTTACCTCTTAAGGTTGTGTACTGACATTACCAAATTATTTCTCACTTATGAAATCTTGGGTACCTGGAATATATCTAATTACTCCTCAGCTTGTTCACTGGTATTTCATTATTGTGGCTTTTAGACATTAGTCATATTTTTTGGAAGACTGGAATGTGAAATTTAGAAATGGTGGTTTATTATTTCATTAGAGATATATTTAGAGCTCTCAGATCTATTATTTCATCACATTCAGTTGCAGAGGACTGGACTTTATAATCCGTACACTCACTGTCCTAAGCCTCTCTGACTCTTTCTTGAGTAGATGACCTGCAAGCTTTCCTAAAGTTGGAGTTGTAAGCACTTTAAAATAAAGGGAAGTGGCTACTTCAGCATACAAAATTAAAAGATATTCTGTCACCAGCTATTGAGAGGTAACAAAAATATAAGAAAGAAGAAGGATTAAGTTTCCAAAAGCCAATACAGAGATATATTAGTATGTGGCCAGGTGAACCTAGAGAGCTATAAAGTCTTATGGCCTCATACTGAGAGCCTCCTTCCTGTGGTAATACAAAAATGTACTCAGCACAGTGCTGAAAAGAGGAGTCTCTAAACTGCCTCCTCTGATGGACTCCTCAACCCTCAGAGGAGGTTCTTCTTCTCTGCAAATGACTTGCACCCTCTAAGCAACATCTGGGAAAATTCAACTAACTTTGCGACTAAATATATAGAATCTATTTCTTATCAGAGGAGGGGGGAAATACATATGTGTGTTCAACACATAATATTAAGCATAACTTTTATTATGCAACAATAAAAGCATATAGATATATTCAACATTTTTTTATATGCACGCATCTACACATCTCTCTCTTTAGGTATTCACTACATCTCTGAAGAACTGAAAACAAACTCCAAAGCACAAAACCTTCTGCAAAATATTTTTGTTTGTTTGTTTGTTTTTTTCTTATTGCTGCTTTGTCACTAAGGGAAAACACAAAATGCACAAAACAAGAAAAATTGTGAGTTCTCAGCCCTTTTACTAGATTTGCTCAAACATTACTTAGCCAAAAAGACATAGATTATGGAAGAAAAAAGTCTACTGTGTATGTTGCATTATTTTAATTTCTTTTTATGCTTTCATGAACAAAACCATAGAAGTCATAGCTATAAAAACGTATTTTAAGCAGATATCCACACACACACGTACAAAAGAGTTTGCAAACATATACGGCTGTATCTGTGGGTTTATACAGGGTTTTATCTTATGCAACCAAAACATACTCAACAGGTTAGAATATTTATATATCAAATCAAACAAGATCAAATGTTCTTATGTTTGATATGCATAAATAAGAACTCGTGTAACTTCTCAGTCTAGAGATAATGTTCATCTTTTGTCTCTAGCAGAACAAATAAGCCAGAAATACACTGAGAATCCTCCTTTGACACAGAGAAGTTAAAAATACATGGAAAAGGGAAAATACAGTTTGCAATAGATAACTTCTTGCTTCAATTAATGAAAAAAAAAGAAAAAAGAAGTCTGGTCTGAAGAAATAAACTGCAGAAGTATAATATTATTTGTGATATTTTTTGAAAAGAAAAAAAAATTACTCGAAACTCTAGGTTTTATAAGGGTCACCAAAATGTAACAGTAAAATGACCTTTAGTCCACAGCATTTCTCTAATTTCTGTTAATGAAGAGGTGATCTTTGAGTGACACATGGGCATTTCTCAATTTCCCAATTTGAATGAACTCTGTGACTTAATCAATACATTTTTCTTGTAGTCATCTTTGGAGTACAGCATTACATTAATCTCATTTTGTCTTATGCTGTGGGCATCTTCCATCTTCCTTACAGTTTTTCTATAAGAAGATTGTTCAAGTCTCAGAGGTCTTAACATGAATTAGGGCATTAGTACAAGGAGTGTATGCAAGTGTGTAGTATAGTTCAGCTTCCCAGAACACATAATATGTGAGTTAACCTGAAATATACTCAATTATACCTTATTAAAGTCATATTGGAAATGGATATACACAATATGTTCCATATGAAATTAAATAAAATAGTGAGATATGATTTTGTAACCTTATACAAAAATGCCTGGTTTACACAAGCAGTAGTTTAAATTATATAAATTGAGCCATTTCCTTGAGTAAATAAGTAAAATGCTTAAAAAAAAAACCATCTTATTATACCCCTTACACAATGAAAAATGATTAAAATATTATTTTCCAAAACCTTTTCTATGCCTTAATTATTCTTAACTCCACACAAAGTAACTTTGTTCCTTCTCTGAGTTCAATCACCAAACTCATGAAAATGTTTTAAGAATACATCATAATGAAAGGTACAATCTTAAGAAAATAATGAGAAACATGAATTTTTTTCACATAAGGAAAAGAACTTAGAACGCATAAAAACCTTCAAATAAGAGGAAAGAATATTATCCTGACAAACTTTGGACAAATAAAACTTTTAGCAATCAAGCATTTATACAGGTCATTTGACATAGAGCTAACATAACTATTCTATGAACATTAATAAGCTTTTTCAGATCACTTGTTCCAAGTTGTAAGAATAGGAACATCAACTTCAGCATAGTCCATCAACTTCAGCATAGTCAGGGACAACTTTAAGGTCTTGAAAAGTTCAAATTTCAATTGAATGACATGTGAATTTTTATGAGGAATTTGGAATTCTCAGTTGATTCTCAAATTCCAGAGTAGCTAGAAGCATTAGTACTTTCTATTACAGATAAATATGCAACTGTAAATTTGTTGTCAGTGAGTATCACAATAAATTTGTAAGCATTACTAAGAAAACTTGTTAGTTGTGTAAGATAAAATTATAATTGTAGAATATTTACTTATAGCTTGAATTGTTTGAGGAACCGTTGATAATCAGGAATAATTTAGAACAAAACATGCTTGAGAATTTTGGAGAAACTTACAGGCAATTTGTCAACAATAAATTATTTATTGTGCATTTTTCTTTAACTCCTTTATATGTTGAACCTCATTGTATCTCTGAGATAAAGAAGAAGCAATTAATAAGGCAGCATATGGTAAAATCATGGAACTGAGAACAAGAAGACACAATCTTCTTCTAGGCTGTGCAAAGGTATAGCAGATATGGTTCTTGTAAGTGTAGTACTTCATAACTATAATCACAGATTGTGGTAGTTTGATTTTG
>VXAU01006007.1:401-11582 GCA_013399695.1 Formicarius rufipectus
TGGCGTGGGCGGTGGGGGGCGCGGGGGTGGTACAAGGGGGGTGCACTGGGAAGCCTGGGCTACAGTGGGGTGACACCACGGGGATGGCACTTTGAGTCACCTCCTCGCGTGTGCTCAAGGCGCGTGCCCACCCCCCATGTGTCCGTGCCCGCGGCCGTGGGCTCCGCGCGGTGCGCGCTCCCCCCGCGCGTGCCCTCACATGCGCGTGCACGTGCCGGGCGCTGTGCACCCGTCAGGTCACATCCATCACCCCTCGCCCCGCGGCGCCGCGTGTCCCGCTCCCCCCGCACACCCACGGGCTGCCGGGTGGGGGGGTCAGCCCGAAAGCCTCGGGAAGCAGCGCCGGCGCTGGGATCTGCCTCCCCCATCCCGGCGCCATCCCTGCTCCATCCCAACTCCATCCTGCTTCCATTCGACTCCATCCCTGCTCCATCCTGGCTCCATTCGAGCTCCATCCCGCCTCCATTCCAGTTCTATCCCGGCTCCATTCGCCTCCATCCCAGTTCCATCCCATTTCTATCCCAGCTCCATCCCGGCTCCATCCCGTCTCCATCCCAGCTCCATCCCTGCTCCACCCCGGCTCCATTCCATTTCCATCCCGGCTCCATCCTGGCTCTATCCTGGCTCCATCCCGGCTCCATCCCGTCTCCACCCCGGCTCCATCCCAGTTCCACCCCGGCTCCATCCCAGTTCCATCCCGTCTCCATCCCATTTCTATCCCATCTCCATCCCGGCTCCATCCCAGCTCCATCCCATTTCTATCCCAGCTCCATCCCATTTCTATCCCAGCTCCATCCCATCTCCGTCCCGGCTCCATTCCAGCTCCATCCCGCCTCCATCCCGTCTCCATCCCATTTCTATCCCATCTCCATCCCGGCTCCATCCCAGTTCCATCCCATTTCTATCCCGGCTCCATCCCAGCTCCACCCCATTTCTATCCCAGCTCCATCCCAGCTCCATCCCATCTCCATCCCGGCTCCATTCCAGCTCCATCCCGCCTCCATCCCGTCTCCATCCCATTTCTATCCCATCTCCATCCCGGCTCCATCCCAGCTCCATCCCGGCTCCTTGCGGGAACCCCCGGGCCGTGTCGGTGGCCCCGAGCCCTACGAGGGCCGCGGCACGTCCTGCCCCTCCGGAGCGGCTCCGCTCCCCGCTGCCGGCAGAGCCGGTCCCGGCAGCCCCGGGGCTGCAGTTACCCAACCCGTCTGCCCGCTCCCGCCGCCTTCCCAACCAGTTCGGAGCAGCTCCGGCTCTTCACCCTCCCCGAGTCCTTTCTGCGTGATCATTTACATCATTTTGGTGTTTTTTTTTTTCCAAGGAATTGTGACTCCTTTTCAAAGGAAAGGGGTGTAGGGGGGAAGCAACTAAATCCAGACCTGAGACTATCCTGATTCCAGACACCTTTTCCTGGAGGATCCAGTCCCGCCAGACCCACCCTGAGTCTGTCCTCTGTTCCGTTTAAATCCCCAGATCATGACCTGGTGCTTTTTAGGATTTGGACTCACTGATCCTTGTGGATCTTTTCCAACTCAGGATATTCCATTAATCTCTGTCGCTGCCCTGACATTTCAATTCACCCTCTCATTGGGTTTTGGATTTTTTTATTTTCCCCTAAAAACCCACATTCTCTGTGGTTAAGCTGAAATTAAAGTGGCATTTGAGCCTAAAAATAGCCGGGCACATCTGTCCACCTTCCCCATCTGCCTCCAGCCCGGCTGGATGAAGGAAGTGACTGTTTGTGCAAAATGAGGGATCTGTCTCATCCTTCTGTCCCGTAAAATCAGTTTATTCAGGGAGAATACTCCCCAAGACTCCATGGATTTGCCAGATAAATCCCTAGCTGGGAAAAGGCAGGATGGACGGGGCTCTGCTCAACCCATTCCTCTAAATAATTTTTTTTAAAAAAAATTGAACTGGGCTTTTCCAGCAGGTTTTGGAATTCCTTTTGTGGAATAAAGCTCCAAATGGAAATCTTTTCAAGCTGTCCCAGCTGCTTCCCGCCTCTGTGTGGGCTTGTAATAATCTATCATCATTTAATGCTGCATTCCTTAGGAAAAGGAAGCAGCTGATTGTAGGGATTGGAGCTACAACCGGCTCTAATTTCTCTCATGTGATTCCTTAAGGACGAGGGGTGTGATAATGACAATGTCGGAGCAGGAGGAAGGGCCATGCCCCATGGCCGGAGCAGGGATGGAGCATCCCGGAGTCCTGGGACCCACCTGACCCACAGCCCGGGGCAAAGCTTTGGAAAGGGACCCCCGGGAGAGCTTTGGAAACCTGGCGAGGCTCATATTCCACTTCCACACTGGGGAAACCGAGCGGGGATGGGGATAGAGGAATTGGGAAGCTGGGGTGGCACATCCAAATGTGGAGCAACCGGGATGATCCTGGAGCTGGAGCTGCTCCAGGAGAGGTATGAACTCATCCGGGCTCACCTGCCCCGTGACTCATCGCTGCTGCTCTGCATAGTTTCCAAGGAGGTTTCATCGGGCATGGGCAGGGACACACACACCCCCCCACGAACCCATCGGCACCCGGGTGACACCGGTGGCCACCCAGTGGCTTGGCCCTGTCACCCAAGGCACCGGAAACCTGCGACTTGGCCGGTCCCAGCCCTCGCACAGGGCCAGGAATAGAAAACCGGTCGGGGGACTTTTCTTCCTTCGGCAGCCGCAGGACGAGCGCGTGACCTTGGGCTGAGCTGGGTGAAACAGCCTTTCCCCAGCTCTGCAGAGAGGGAGGGGATTTGCCCATCCCAAACTGCGCCACGAAGCGGGAAGGAAGGGGAGGGTCCATGGTGGGGGTGGTGGGAATCCATCCTTCTATCCATCCATCCATCCATCCATCCATCCATCCATCCATCCATCCATCCATCCATCCATCCATCCTACTGCTGCTTCTCTGCAGATTTTATAACCCTGCAGCGTCTTCCAACCCATCCCAAACCTCCAGCTGCGCCCCAAGGTCACTCTCCACATCCAACCCTCCCCAAACTGGTCAGAGGGATTTCCCTGGGGGTCAGAAGGGGTGTCCCTGGGCTGGGCCACCCCAGGTCCTGCAGTCTGGCTTCCCACCTCTCACGCCGGGCTAATCCCCATGGAATGGATGGAAAAGGGGAGATTAAATTAGATTAGCTGGAGCCGCCTAATTTTAGTGTCCTCACGTGCCACCAGCACACTGCTCCAGCCCTGCCCTCACCCTCAAAGTCACCGGGGCCACCAGCCAGGAGGAATCCAAAGGGGGTTTGGCCAGGGAGTGGCACCCAGAGGTGGGTGTAAGTGGGTGACGTGGCAGTGGGCAGAGGGGTCACTGGACCTATGCCAAGAGGAGACTGGGGCAGTGGCCATCCTGGACTGGTGTTGGTCACCCTCCACTGGCAATGGTCCCTCTCTGATGGTGATGGTCACCCTTCACTGGTGATGGTCAACCTTCACTGGTGATGGTCACCCTCAGCCTTAGGATCATCTCCATCCCCAGGCAGCCTCCTCTGCCCACGAGGATTTTCTGGTGGGACCCTTCACACAGGCACATCCTGTTTCCCCCCTCTATTCCCAGCTCCCACCCTGCCTGTCCTGCTGCCTCCTCCCAAATCTCTGCGCCGTCAGGATGACGTTGGTCTGCCCAGACCTCCCTTGGGGCAATGTCAGCTTGTTCAGCTGTCAGAGCCTGCCAGCTCCATCGAACATCTGATCCAAGAGGACATTGGATTCCTCTTGGGATCAGCCCCAGGACTGGTCCCATGACACCACAGGGAGAGGACGTGCCTGGTTCCCTCCATTTGCGGGGGCTGCACGTCCCCAGAGTCCCAGCAAGGTCCCCAATGCCCCAAAAAAGGTCTCCAAACCATGTAGGGGATGTCAGAGCTGGCAGGAGCCCTGGCAGGAAGGATGGCCCAATGGAGAGGCCCCGGGGCCCATCCTGTGCCCCAGAGGGGCTGTGCCAGGTGCACCAATGCCGGGCACAGCTCCAAGGTCAAAAGCTGCAGTCAGGACACGGGACCTCGAGTCACTCCACCCTGGGATGAGCAACTCCCACGTGTGACACTTTCCCAATCCCAGAGGAAAGGGGAGGCTTCTCCTGCATCCCTGGGGCACTTTCCATGGCCACTGCCACCTCCCATGGTGTGGGACACGCCACGTCCCCAGTGCCACCAGACCAGACTGGGGCGGGGGACTGGGCAGGGGATGCTCAGTGCTGGGGGGTTTTCCCTCTACTCCTCCATGGGATCCCCCACTTTTCCTCCTGGCACTCTGGGTGTGAGCAAGCTGGATCCCAGGGGTCTCATCCGTGTGCCAAGATTGGGATAACCCTGCCACCACCCCGTGATGGTCCCATGCCATGGCCACATCCAGCCTGCATCAACTCCTGCGAGATCCTTCCCACCCAACACAACCAGAGGAAATAACCCGAGCCTTGGATCTGGGGAAGTCCCGGGTGCAGGGCTGTGGCAGGATCCCATCCCTCAGCCCCTGGTGCCCTGGGAGAGCCACTGCACAGGCAGCGACTGGCAGCCACATCACTGTGGCAAAGCCACGTGCGGGTGGATGTGACTTCGAGCCCGTCCTCAGAGTCTGGGTGAGGCACTGGGAAGAGCCAGTGAAGGAGTGAGAGGTTGGGAACCCACCTCCTGCCTCTCCAAACCTCACCTGAAAGCCACGGTGCTGCTGGTGGGCAGGGAAGGATTGAGACCCCCCTGATTTCCCAAGTCCAGAGCAATTCCTAAGCCCAGCCCAGAAATCTCTCTGGGATGCAGGAGCAGAGCCGGGCTCTCCTGGGACCCTTGCTCATCACAGGCAGCATCTCCCTCCCTCCCTGCTGGAAGGATCATGGCTCAAAGCTCCTGATCAAATATTTTTCCATGAAATCGCTCTGACACCCCAAAATTTAACACCCCACCTTGCTCCGACATCCCCCCACCCGGCTCGAGGCTTTGGGAAACATCTCCCCTCTTCCACCAGTTACTCCCCAGCATCCATCCCACCACCCCCTGACACCCACAGCTTCTCCCCTTCCTCTCCCACCCCTTCGTGCTGCATCCCATCCCAGCTCCTTATCCAAGGCACAAGAACCACAAACCATCCCCAGGGAGAAAATCCCCTTACCTCGACGAAGACTTCATTGTCCACCCCGTTCTCCGCCGGCACGGACATCATCCTTGGAGCATCCATGGCTTGCCAGGACTGGGAGCTCGCCGTGCCGAGCTGGGTCTGGGAGAGCTTTATCACCTCTGATCTCGGAGGAAGGCTCTGCGTGCGAGCGCCCAGGTCATTGGCTGGGCACGGCGCGTATAGGGACGGGATTTGAGCGCCACTGGGGTAATCCCGGAGCTGTGGGATGATGACGACGGAGCCGTCTGGGATGAGATGCTCTGTGGAGGGTTCGGGCTCCTCCTGCCCCGCGCCGCCCCCCCCTTCCAGAGCATCCCTGCGCGCCGTGCCCCCCGGCATGGAAATAGGGAGCAGCTGGCTCGTGGATCAGCCCACGGGTGACCCCTGCGCTGCTCTGTCCCCGTGGGGGGGTGGTGGGGGTGACCTCGCTTGTCCCCGACCCGAATTTCAGTGCAGGATGTTTTAGGGATGAATCCCCCGCCTGCTTTTCCCTCGGAGAGGGAAAATAAAATGGGGAAATGCCTGCTGGGGTGGGATGGGTGTGTTTGGAGGGGCTGGGCTGGGTCTGCACCGCCCCAGTCCTGGTAACACATCATGCGTGTGCACATGTGTGCTGCGTGTGAGAGCACACGTGGGACACGGACACGTGGCCGCTCACATGGACCTGACCCAGCAAAGGGCTTAATGGGGATCTGTGGTGTCTGCCACGGCTGCAGCGGCGGCTCCTCCACTCGTGTAGAGCTTTGGGAGTCCTGGAGAATCCCAAAAAAACCCAGGTGGGGGATAAGAGAAGGGGAAAGGGCTGCCTGGCTCCTCCTCCACCCCGTGGGTCCATCCCTACGTGACTGTGGGCACGCAAGGCCCCTCTCCTGCCACTGCAGAGGAGCTGACAGGCAAAGAGGTTTAAGGTTGATGCATTTATTAATTCTCTCTGAGCTTATCCACCTCAGAGGGCTCGGCAGCACTGGCAGCCAGGGCTGGAGGGTTATCTGAGATGGGAAAGGCAGGAATTGCTGTGGAGGATGAGGAGGATGGAGCCACAGCCCCAGATTTCCCCAGAAGAGGCAGGGATGGGGTTAAGATAAAGGGCAAACCTTGGATTTGAGGGCTCCAGGTTGGGCTAGGTACCGCCTGACTAGGATGGAGGTTAAACCCAGCCCTAAATCTTAGTCCAGGCACTGAGCTTGGCCCCATCTGTTGGTCAGGTGCTGTACGGGCAGGGAGGGGCGAGGCAGAACCAAGCCTTGGCCTCTGCCTCATCCCTGTCCTCATCCCTGTCCCTGTCCCCATCCTGGTCCTTGTCCCTATCCCATCACTGTCCTCATCCCTGTCCTAATCCCACTCTTATCCTCATGCCCATCCTCATCCCTGCCTTGTCCTTTTCTCCATCCCTATCCCCCTCTCAATCCTGTCCCCATCCCTACCCATCCCACCATCTTTGTCTTGGACCCTGTCCTCATTGCACCCCCATCCTATCCCCAACCCAACCCTGACATCATTCTTGTCCCCATCATGGTCCCTGTCCCTATGCCATTCCCATCTTCTCCATCTCTGTCACCATCCCTCTCAGTCCTAGTCCCTATGCCATTCCCATCTTCTCCATCTCTGTCACCATCCCTCTCAGTCCTAGTCCCTGTCCTGCCCCCTTCCTCATCACTCTCCCCATCCCTGTTTTGGTTCCATCTCATCCCCATCTTGTCCCCATTCCCACCCTGACACCATCCTCCAACCAACATCCTGGTCTCTGCCTCTATCCCATTCCCATCCTCATCCCTATCCCCATCTCCATCCTGGTTCCTGTCTGTATCCCATTCCCATCCTCATCCCTATCCCCATCTCCATCCTGGTCTCTGCCTCTATCCCATTCCCATCCTCATCCCTATCCCCATCTCCATCCTGGTCCCTGATCCCTGTCCCAGTCTCATCCCCATCTTCATCCTCGTACCCATCCCGGTTCCTCATCTCATCTCATCCCCATCATCTTCCCTGTCCCAACCCCAGGCCCACCCTGGTCCCTGTCACTCCCCGTCCCCATCCCAACCCATCCCATCCCATCCCATCCCATTCCATCCCAATCCCAGAGCCCACGGCTGTCGGTGACATCCCGGGACTCATCCGGAGCCGTGGGACTCATCCGGATTCCCCCCAGCCGCCCCCTCATCCACCTGCCTCGTGCCGGGGGTTTGGCAGAGCCTTCATCCAGCGCAAACTTCTTTTATCTCCAAAAATTCCTCTGCGCTCCGACGGGGAAAACTCCGGCTGCTCCACGCTGGGATCCTCCCTCCGCCGCACGCGGCTCGTACAAAGCCTCCTTCACCCGGGAAGGACAGAGCCACCTTTGTTCCTCCCGCTCCACCCGCTCCATCCACTTCCCGGGAATCTCCAGGATCGGGAAAATCAGTGAACCGAGAGCGCTGGGAGCTGTGGGGTGGGGGCATCGCGGCGTGTCCCAGATTTGCGCCCTCCCACCAATCCCAGCGGGATTTTAGTTATTATTCTGATTTAACCGCGCCAGGATTGTTTAATATTCCACAAGAATAATGGGTGCGGTGGAGGGGATCCAAGGGATGCTGAGCCCTACAGCCCGGTCGTCCCCGCTGGAATCCTCCCCGCGCTTACAAATCCTGCTATTGTCTCTCCTCATGGACAATCCCGGCACGGCAGGAGCGAGACCTGCCCCTTCCCAGCGTGAGACTCCCGGGAATCTCGGTGGGTGGCCGGGGACCATCCCACCCCCCAGCGCCCCACCCGCTGCTCTTCATTACAACAGGGGGATAAATAATCCCTTTATAAGGCGGGGGTGGAGGAGCGGCTGGCAGGGATACAGCAGGATGGTGATTTCCGCGGGATGCCCCTCGGGATCCTGCCCAGCCCCTCGGGATCCTGCCCAGCCCCTCGGGATCCTGCCCAGCCCCCCGGGATCCTGCCCAGCCCCTCGGGATGGTCCCCAGCCCCTCGGGATCCTGCCCAGCCCCTCGGGATGGTCCCCAGCCCCTCGGGATCCTGCCCAGCCCCTCGGGATGGTCCCCAGCCCCCCGGGATCCTCCCCGACCCCTCGGGCATCGCGCTGGGAACCCACCCAAGTGGCAAATACCGCAGCATCAAGCCCGGGGCTGGATGCAAACGGAGCCTCCGGATTTCCCTCGCAAATATCCCTTCAAATTCCTGGGTGAGCAGGGGAAACTCTGCCAGGACGGATCTCTTTGTCTCCCATCGGAGCGCCGGGATATTCGGCGAGGATAAGACACTTGGGAGATGCGAATCCTGATGTCACCGGCAGCATCGATGGCAGCAGAAGAGAGGGTTTCATGGCTTTAACGACAGGATAAAAGCTTTCCAGGAGCCTCCCTGTCCATATGGATGCCCCCTCTCCTGCATTTCCCAACACTGGCAGCTACAAACCCCTCCCCGGGCACTTGGAACCCACTGGAAGCTGGATGGGGGTCCCGATGCCAAGCCAGGCTCGACCCCTGGATTGCCCGGGGTCCCAGGAAACCCAGGATGCATCTTCCCGGGAGAGCGGCCGTGTCGGGACACGTTCGGCAGCACAAGGAGGAGGACGGAGAGGTGGAAGTGGCCGGAGGTGATGCCACAGCTCCAGAAACCACCTCAGAGGGTTTTATCCCCGTTCTCCCCATCCGCGGCTGGGATCTGGGCACTCTGGCGGGGACCGGCCACTTCCAGGGCCATGCCAGGAGGGATTGGGTTTAATCCTGTGCCAACAGGTGCCCTAGAACCGGATCAGCCCTGGCACGGCCCCTCTGCCCTGCCCTGCCCTTCCCGGCACCGTAACCGGGAACCCACGGGTTGTTTTCCCAGTCTTGGGATAGCGGGAAGTGCGGGATCCCGGAGGCGCTGGGAAGGGTGGGATGGGGGGACACCAAAGGGATGGAGACACCTGGATTTGGGGAGCGTCCTGGGATGGGGTGTTGGGACCCGGATCCTGCTCTGGCCACGCTCAGGGACAGAAAACCAGAGGGATAAATGAAGCTGAAGGGCTGGAAAATGGGATTCCCGATGGGCTCAAACCACCCCCGGGCTGCTGATTTACAGGAATTCAGCCCTTCCTAAGCTCCTGTTCCTAATTGTGACCCCTCTTCAATGATAATTTTACTCCCTAAAACACATGACCTGTAAAAAAATGAGATTCCTAATAACTCTGACCCCTAAAACCTGTGATCCCTAAAAAACATGGTCCCTAATAACTGTGATCCCTGAAGAATGAGGTCCTTAATCACCCTGACCCATCATAACAGTGAACCCTACAAATTTTTTTCCCTAAAAAATGTAGTTCCTAATTAATAACTGTGACCCCTAAAAAGCATGACCCCAAATATCATGGTCCTTAAAAACTCAATAACCCTTAATAAACATGGCCCCTTAAACCCAGTGATTCCTAATAACTGTGACCCTGAATAACCCTGAACCTTAAAAATCACAGTCTCTAATTGCTGTGACCCCAAATAACCCCTAACCCTAATAATTGTGATGTCAATAACTATGACCCCTAAACCCCATTGTCCCTGATATCTGTGACCCCACCCAAAAATAAGCCCTAAAAGACATAGTCCCTAATAATAGTAATCCCTAAAAACAGTGCCCCCTGAAAAACAGGGTCCCTAATAACTGTTACTCCTAATAGCCCCAAACCCTAATAACTGTGACCCCTAATAAATATGACCCCTAATAACCATGACCCCTAATGACCATGAAACCAAAAAATGTGGTCCTTAATAACTCTGGGCCCCATAAACTGGGATCCCTAAAAAAAAAACAGCCCTAAAAAATTAAGTCCCTGGTAAGCATGACCCCCAATAACCCTGATCCCAAATAACTGTGGCCCCCTCATCACCCCAACGCCAAATAACTCTGACCCCTAATGGCCATGACCCTCCAACAACCCTGATCCCAAACAACCGTGACCACAAATCACCCCAACCCCGAGTAACTGTGACCCCAAATAACTGTGATCCCACAGTAACCCTGATCCCAAATAACTGCAACCCTAAATCATCCTGACCCCAAATAACTGTGATCCCAAATAATTGTGACCCCAAATCCTTTCCTCCCAGTTCGACCCATTTCCCTTCAGGGCACATCCTCTGCAAACCCCGTTTCCACCTCCACTCCCCATTTTTCCCCTCAATGTTTAATCCTCATCCATCCAATCTGGATCATTTCCCAGCTTTATTTGGACACGGGGAAGGAACAAACCCCTCAGTTCCCTTGGGATGCTCCCACTGGGAAGTCCAGGTGGGCAACCTGGCACTGAACCCGTTTTTGGGGTGACTTTTCACCTTGGGGCAGTTTACCAAATCTTGGAATTATCCCCGGAGTGGGGCAGGAATAATGGGATTATCCCGAGCCGGCTGTGGGATAGGGAAGCTCATTAAGAAGCATTAAAGAGGGGGAAATTGGGTTTTTCCAGGCTCTAATACAAACCTCGATTAACTCTGAGGCTCGTTTTGGGGTCATTTAGGGGTTTCTTACAGTTTGCTCCCCACCCTCGCTCTCCCCACGGGCACAGAACGAACTTCCAGGACCCCAGAGCAGCTGGGGGTGCTCTCCAGGTGTTTCCAGGTGTGGGGAAACGGAGGCACAGCAGCCCCAACACTCCACGGGGGAACACCCCACACCCCACAGCGCACCCCCTCCCCTCCGGAGACCCCAAATCCCCCCGGAAAAGCAGGATGGATCCCCTCGGAGGGCTTTTCCCCGTGAAAACACGGAGGGGAGGGGGGACACATCCCGGTGGTGGGACTGGGCTGAGATTCCTTCCGTGGTGAATCGCTCGGGGTGTCCCGGCTCCAGTTTGGGGAGGAAAAGGGGGGATTTCCCGTTTTTTCCCCCAACCTCCCCGACTTTTCCAGCGTGGCAGGGACTGACACTGCCATCTACCGAGCCAACCCTCGCCTTATTAATCCCCCTATTTCTATTTTCCCCACCTAAAAGCGCTCCCCACTTTTTTAGGGACACGCGAGGCCGCTCAAACTAACCCCCCTCTCCCCGTGGAGCGAATCCAGGTGCCCGTCCCAGCGGCACGAACCCCTAAATAATTTTGGGGGTGTTT
>VXAU01006008.1:0-44706 GCA_013399695.1 Formicarius rufipectus
CCTGGATACCAAAAACCAAGACACTAACTAGTTCAAATGCACTTTTTTGGGGGTTTTTGGGGTTATATCCAATTGTTGGGTTGGGCTATTTATGTCACATTACTCTGGGTGATGACAGAGGAGTTTTTCAAATTCTGGGCTTTTAGCACAGCTCTAGGAGACGAAGGTCTCCCCTTTTTATCAAATAATGATCTGCACTCCGTTGACCAATGGAACCCTTTTTGGCATCTGGGGCAAATGCTTGGAGGGGTGGGTCTTTGCAACTTTGTTTTTTCAAGATTGGGGCAACTCATTTTTAAGTGACTTGGAGTTTTACAATGATGACACACCACTNGTTGGGGGAATATACCTTTAAGTGACTATGATTTTTACAATGATGACACACCATTTTAGAGGGCCCTATAGCTGTTATCAGGGCTTGAGCAACCTTTTCAGCTGTTTGCTGACTGGTTTCTGATATTTGATTCATGAATTGCAAACTGGCTATTGCTTTTTGGTTGCCTAGTGAGATCACTCCTGATACTCCTGGGTTGACCTGCATGGGAGTGAAAAGGGTTAGAAGTAGAAAATGGTTTTTTATATTAGCTGTTACATTGTAAAATGGATTACTTGGAGAAAAATGAACAGTTTGTAGTCTATTAGGTTGTTGTCCTGGTCTTTGAGTGCTGTGAAGAAAGTTACTGGTGGGTGGGATGTCCATTAAACGTGTCTTTGGTTGAGCTGGGATGCTGCTAGGCTGCTGAGAAAAGAAACTGTTAGGGGTGGAAAAGTTTATTGTCGGCAGGGCTGGTGGTGGTTGTGGAGCTCTGTTACATTGTAGCTGGATCTGCAGCTGTGAGGTCTGCCGCAGCTGAGCTGTCTCCGCTCGATGTTAAAATGCTGTCCGGGGCGGGGGTGGAGCTAGAGCTGCTGGGTGATAGTGCCAGGGTCGCGGCCAGGGCGCTGTTGGGGGCTGCAGCGTAGCTGGCTGCGTGCGCAGAGACTGTGACGCGACCGGGAGTTGCCGCGGGAAAAGCGGCGGGTGGATCCCACGTGCCCACGGATGCGGCGGGCTGTGGTCTGGGGCTGCCAGTGTCCGTCTGTGCCTCCAGCATCGGCTGGGGTGGCAGCGGCAGAGCAGAGGGTGTTCCCCGAAGCACGGATACATTGTAACATAGGGGTGGGGGAGTCCTCTCGGGCTGAAACACATGTCCGCCCGCTGCGTGGGGTGCGGCAATCACGTCTTGGGCCAAAAACACTTTATTTTCATTAACAAACATTTTTAAACTACCCAGAATGTTTCTTTTGCTACTATTAGACTGGATAGAGTTTAAATTTAAGGCAGTACTTTTCCCAGACTGAGTCTTTTTCAAGGTTGGCTGTTTCTGGGGTGGTGTTAAACCATTTAAGTTTATCTTGATATTTTTTTCTTGTAAATCTAATACCATCAGAATGTGAGCCCATGCTATGGCTGCGTGTCTAGCTGCAGTATCATTAGAATTAGCAGCTAACCATATTTGCCTCCCCAATAAATCCCAATCTTCCACAGATAAACAAAGAGGCAGATTAAAATTACTCTTTGAAATAAATTTTGATAGACATTTTAAAGCATATTTCTCCGGTTCTTTCCCGCTAGAAATCAATATATTTTTTAAAGTTTTATAATTTTCCTTTTCTCTCTTAGAGAGAAAGGTACCCATTTTCCTATTTAGGGTATGAAAAAATTGAAATTCTAGGACCTGCTCCCTTCTCTGACCTGCGAGATGAGATGTCCCGTGTCTCCTGCTGCCATCTGGTAGGGTTCGCTGAGCAAGAACAACGGGTGTCCGCTGAAGTCCTGATACCGCTGCGAAGAACAGAAGACTGAAACTGTCTCCTGGTCCTGTAGTCCTTTTCCTCACACGGGGCACCAGATATTCCAGTGGGAATATGTGTAGAGCCTCGTTGGAGTGTTGGGTTGGTAGTGTAATGGTCGCAGCAGTATGATATTAGTCTCCTAGGTTAGGTTTTTAGTCCATGTATCTAGGAGAGAGGGGTGCCCCCTCCTGCCCTCCCCGCCACGTGGTCGCCGAGCCCTTAGGGACAGGACACAGAGGCCATGCAGGTTGGAGAGGGTGCAAGCGGAGAGATCTTTATTCAGAAAAAAGGGTCTTTTATAGTCCTTTGGAGGGGGTTCGAATCCTCCAATGGGGGAAAGGGGATTAACATAGAGGCGGGGAAAGGTTTCAGGTAGCAAGGTGGACCACGCCCCTCTTTTCCCTCAGGAGGGGTTTCACAAAGCATCTCTGGGAAGGAGCACATGGATTCGGGGAAGTGGTACACACACACATAGATTCTGGGAAAGAGAAGATAGGGATTCCGGAGGGGGACACATGGAGAAGGGTAAACACACATTTTAAACAATATTAAAGCATCAGTTCAAGGTCTTATCAGTTACATTCTTAATCTATTCCCACAAACTTCCAAAAGACTGATGGATAAAACCTATCCTTAAGGAAGAGCAGTCATCTATTCACTTACAGCTTGGTCACACATACTAAGTGGGATTGTATGGGCTTCAGTTTTGTGTTGCCTACTATTGAATAAAGACTTGGTTGAGAATTGAGAGAGGGTGCCTGGTGTATTTTCATATAAGCATAAGGAAGCAACAAAGGACTACAAATGCTTTAGATAATCGGGCTAGCATTCAAAAGGATTTCAATAAATAGAGATCAATGGACCTTAATAAATAAGCTGCCACTTGATGAGGACAAGTGGAGATCTGTACCTGTTGACAGGGAAAATGAACTGCAGCGCTATGAAGGGGGGTGGGGCAATGAGAAAGACAGCAGTGTTCAGAAAAACATCTGCAGCTTCAACAGGTGATGAATCAAACACAAATTAAGTGTCATAATACTGTAAAATAAATAAACCTCACAGTGGGATATCTAAAACCAGGACGTTGCCAAGCATGTGAAGCAATTCTTCCCCTCTGTCAAGGCCTTGGCTCTACACAGTACACATAAAGAAATAAATTGAGAGAAATATTTCTCAGTCTGTAAAAAACAGTACAAAAGCAGATGCAGTACAGAGATTTTGCATTACTAGGACTCCCAAAGACCCTTACACTTATGAACATGTGATATTTCTCAGCAGTCTCCATCAGCATGTACTGGAAGCCCAGTGTAAACCAGCCTGTTACTGCCACCCTTCAGTGTCTCAGGAAGGAACAACCCCATCTTCACTGTTAGAAAGATTACTGTGCATAAGCATTATCTTTTTCTAACTTTTAGATTCTAGTAAAAATAAAAACAAAAAAAAATCCAATCTAAATCAGTTTGTTTCTTTTGCCGTCATGTTATTTATGAATTCTATAACATCCAGTAGGTTTTCCACTCATTAGTCCAAATTAATACAAACATCTTTAAATAGATAGCACTTCAAACTGAAATTATTATATTAGATGTTCACTAAGCACACAAGGAAAATAAAGTAACATTTAGAGGTTCACAGATGACTTCTGTTTGATTCATCTTACAGCTTGGACAACTTCCTGAATTCCTCCAGTTTGGTCTCCACTCCATTCTTGTAATTTCTTTTATTTCTAGTTAGTCATTGTTGAAAAAGAGTTCATGGCTTCTTTTTGAATGGAGAACTGCAGGCCATTCACACAAACATCACCAGTCAGAAGGCAAAGTGTGTCCACAGGGTGCATAAGCTGATGGAACATGTTACTGCTATCAGTATCAGACAATTCCTCTCTCACACCAGTTAGTGCCATGCTTGCTGAGTTGCCAGTGTGTCATCCTGAACACCATACCAACTACCTCTTTGGAGGTGAAGAGATGATCAAAAGCAGAACAGCCTTTTGGTGTCTCTGAACACTAATAAATATTGAGTTAAATAGCTGAGATGGGCCAGGAGGGTCTTGCAATGCCTGCTCAGAGGTACATGACAGCTGATGACATTCCAGTTGCCTTTCTCCTCTTTCTTTCTGATTTTGTTCTTGGGTTCTGCAACTGGGAGTGTTGGGAGCTATTCCTTCCTTTGTCCCTTGCTAAACCATGTGCACACAGTATGTTTGGTAGTGATTTGTTGTGGAGATTTAGCCCTTTTATCCTATAAGGCTATCTTAGGGGGGTTAATTTTTGAGAATAATACCAAGTTTGTGCTCTCCTTACAACTCCAATTAGTTTGCTTTAGTGCTGTAGCTACTTCTTCATTGGCAGATAAATAGAAGAAAGATGCTTTGGAAGGACATTCCAGAAAGGGAGAAGTTAGTGTTTTGTTTTCTGCTTCCGCTTCTCTTATTTAACACTGCCTTCAAAACGTTTTGCTCAAACATGCACTCAAGGTCTAGGAAAGAAGCCCTTGTCCTTATTCTTACATATACCATTATTACATATAGAAAGAACAAAAAGTCCATTTCCTGCCAGCTGTGAGGTGTTGCTGGTTCCTCTGGCATGGAGCATTGTCTGGGGTGAGCTATGCTGCCTGACACTTGGTGTCCCAGGGCAGTTCCTCCACAGGACCATGGCTCCAACCACAACCAGAACTGCTATTTCCTAGTGCAACTTTACAGCCTGGAGATTCAGTACACCTCAAGGAGTGTATATCTTATCCTTCAACTTATTTTCTTGCACTTTAAAACATTCTTTTATTTCTGTTGTATTTCAGCCACTTCAAGTGTGCCATTGTAGTTATGAATCCTGCAGAGTATTAAAAATATATTTAATAATAATAAGTAGAATTTTTTCTTATGTTTTTCAACAGAAATTCTATACATCTCTGCCTACTCTTGATGTTTAGCATTCCAGTTTAATTATTCTGATGGATACCAATAGGCAGAGACACACTTGCCACCAATGGTGCTTGACTGCCATTGCTTTTTCTTGATTATTAAATTTAAAAATTCACATGGGAGAAATTACTTTCTTAACAAAGCATTGGAAGTGTGAGATTTAGCCACTGCAGCTACTTTGTAATGACTATGTCTACTTTCTGCCGCTTTAAATAATGGTCAAAACACTCCTGTAAGTTTTCTTCCCAAAACTCTTCAGATTTTTCCAAGTTGACATGTCTTTGGAACAAGCAGGCTTTCTTCCTGGTTCTCTTACATGACTCCCAGCTGGATAAAAATCTATATGGGTACTGAAGACAGAATATTGACAGAACCAATGGGAAACAAGGAGAATAAAATCCAAGAGAGTATGCTTGACACAGTTCAGTCTCTTATAATTTTATAGCTTTGTAAATTTGCTGGTGTTGATTAGGCTACTCCGGAGTCACACCATGAAACCTGAGGTTTTAACCTGACCTCTGCAAGAAACATCACCAGAACCTGAGAGAACTAAGAAGGTCGCGGTGGTTTGTTTGTTTCTTTGGGTTTTTGTTTTTGTTTTGTTTGGGGTTTTTTGTTTGTTTGGTTGGTTGGTTGGTGAGGAGCTGCAATAGATTTGGGTGAGCTGTGCCCTGTGATTTCACTGTGTAGACTCTAAAAGCTGAAGCTCTAGGACTGATTACTGGTAACAATTTTATGTGGAAGTGGAGAGCACCTCCTTATCAAAATATGGAAGAAAGACAACTACTTAGAGTGAAAAGATTTAATTTATGGAAGCAATGCAAGCAAGCAGACAACATAAAGTGAGGAAAATGAGAAATCAGAAAAGTATTTCATCTGAAAGGAAACTTCTGGAGTTAGACAAGGAGACAAAGGCTCTGGGGTATCTGAAGTGCTTCCTGAGGCTTTCTGGCACCAGGCAACCTGTATGTTCAGTCTCTCTGGCTATGGGACTTTAGGTCTTGTGGGTCCCTTAGGTTGAGTCTGCCAGTGAACTAGATAAAATACAAAACCATAGAAACCCCATGAATTAACTAACACAGCACTCTTCTGCTACAGAACAGACTATACTGTCTTTAGGACAGAAATTTCCCTGTGGTTTATTCATTACGCAGTTACTGAGAGCTGTAGGTGATATTGCAAGGTACGCAATAATGACACCCTCCCTCATATCAAGAAGAAAACCTTCAAGGGCAAGGCATCTGGCAGGAAGTGCCACTGAAGAGAATATCAAGCTTCATAAGCATCTACTACAAATGAGCTTTTCATTAAAATGTGAATAAAGAGAAACAGCACAAGAAAACTAATCAAAGAAGAAAGAAAGATCAGAGAGGCCTGTTTGATTTTTTTTTTTAATACTGCATTTCATATTTTATGAACCAAATGCTTAAACAAGCATTACTGGTGTTGTCAATAATACTGTAACATTTGCCTTCCGTTCCCTTGTTGCTCAGGGAACATGTCAGATTTTCAGTATGTGTAGCCTTGCCATTTACTTCACAAATTTCAGCTGCAGAATAGTACAACCACACCAATTTTACTCAAAATGAGATGCTGAGGAAATGAAATTTCTCCAGTGCTGTTTCCAGATATTCTGAGTTTGGGATAATCTTTTCATTAACTTGCTTTGGCAAAGAGCAAAGCTTTAAAAACACAGGATTCCTGTGGATTAAATAATAAAGCTCACCAGTGAGAATTAAAGAATACAGAATTTGTGCCTTTGTGGGTCTTAGTTCAAGTTTGTGTCAACAGAACATTTTTCAGGCTATAAGCACAACATATTAAAAAGGAGGATAACAGGAGATGAATGTAAGAGACAAAAACTGTTGAAGCCTTCAGTGTATGCTCACAAGCTGGTGTTCGAACCAAAATGAAATGCCATCTGCCTAACTAAATGCTTTTAGTCAAGTTATTTCTTGCTATAAATATTTTACCTTGAGTAAGTATTAATGATCAGCTTTATTTTTAAGGCATTTGCAGTGACCTCCAGGGCAGAGGTGGAAGGGAGCTGGTTGCACTGACTGAAATGTTGTTGTGGAATTCCAAATGAAGGACACAATCATCTCATGTAGCTGTCTCTGGCTAATCCAGAAGCTAGAAATAATGCTATGGGAATGTATAATTTTTTATCCTATGAGAATTTATTTCCATATGTTTCTTTTTCACAGGTTAAAGATCTCATAGGAGAAGAAAACGAGAAAGCAAGCTAGTTTTCTTCCACACGTGTGCATAGCAAGGAAAATAACAGTGTGAAGGTACAAATATTTTGCAAGTCCATGTGAATGTTTCCAGTGTCTTCTATGGAGTAAGAGTGTTGCCCTTCCTCACAGCATCATAAAACAACTTGGTAGCAGAAAAATCAACATTTATTTGCCACTATGGTGAGATTTTGATGTTTCACAAAAGCTTGTAGGGTGTTAAGCACTTTCTTTACTTTAAAATGCTCTTGTTTTGAAATGAAGTGCAGGTTACTAAGTAAGCGAACCACAGTAATAACTTGTCATAGTCTCTAGTCTGTAAAACACACAGCTTGAATTCAGATAAATATTCCCAATGAAAATTTGGTCAACCATGCAACTAATCAAGCCAACTAGATACTTTTTTTTCTTGATCATTCTGTTAACTGGCCTATAGTAAGGGTTTTATGGAACAGAGAAAGGAATTTTGCAATCTGTTTTGTGGTAAGAAATCTGTCATAGGTCATCAAAATGGTCAGGTGTAGGCTCAATCCATATCTCATATGTCCTTTCAATACTGTGGACCATGTGTTTCCACAAAAACATTATGAAAATTCAAAACTTATATTTGGAAGAATGTGTTAGTAAATTACTTATTTATTTACAAAACATTTATATGAAAATATTTCTCATTATAAGAACAATCACACCTCTTGGAAAAATTCAGGATTTGACATATTTGTTTTTTCTGACACATTTGTACTGATACTATCTCATAACGCTTCTTCAGCTTAATTTTTACCTGAAATGTGCTATTTTTGCTTTGCAATTTGTTGACTAAATAGAGTGAGAAATTACAGGAAAGAAGCAATTAAGAGCAAAAAAACCCCTCTGCTATACTCTATTTTTTCCTGCTAATTTCTTTCAAGGTCACCATCTCTTCTCTTTTCATAAGAGGATCTGTAGAACATCACCCATCCATAGAACAGCAAAAGAGTGGAAAGAAGTTTCCAAGATGAGTATTTTCTCCCTTGTGCTGCTGCTGCTGATGTCAGCAATAAATTTGTCTGGAAATGCTCCTCCTCTTCACTGTAAATGAACAGATGGTTTGCTATTGAGTTCACCCATATCCATCATTTATCTCTGCGTTTTCCATGTCTCCTATTTTGAATTATTACTTTGAACAAAGGACTAAGAAAGTAGAGCCAGATGTACATAACTGAATAATCTCCAACTTTAATAAGGCACTTTCTGAAGTGCTACATTTCAAGCCTTCCAGTGTCATGGATTTCTGAGCATTTCAGAAGGACAGTCTGAGTTTAGTCCTTTTCCCTTTCATGGCATGTCTGAATCTCTTCCGTGTCAGCTTTAGCTGTTCACTTACTGATTCTGTAGCACAGACAAACAGGTCATCTTCCATGTTAGGTCTCCTGTGCTTTGCATCAGTAATCTATTCACAAAATTGTGGAATTTGGAAGTGACCCATCTGATTCATTTGGCATTCTCTTTTGCAGTAGGGTAAAATGGTGAGGAATGTGAGGAAGTGTACTAGCTGATGGCAAAGGCAATAAGGGGGAAAGGGCACTGTGAGTCAACAGAAAGAGCTTAAAAGCAATTATAACCCTACTGCTCAGGAGAAAACCTTTGACATGGCCAATGTGCTGACACCTTCATGGTTTATTATCTGTAAAAACACTCCTTAATATATGAATTTGGTAGTCAGAATTGTTTCATACCATTGAAAATATATTACAGAGACTGAAAGAATAAGTACGCTTTCCACCAAACAGTGAGTTCAAATAATGTAGGATAAAATATTTCTTAGTCAAGTTGTCAGGTTATGTATAGTTAGTGAAATAATCTGATTGAGTGTCACAGAAAGTTTGAAAATATGATCAAGCTGCCAGTGAAACACATCAGGCTTCAACTGGCTTTTACAGAAAGCAGTGACAAAAATGGTGGACACTGCTATATGACCATGTTGAACAATGGAGGATCCATTAGGACATGAGCACTCTGGACCAGGCAGGTACAGTTCTGCCAGCAGGAACAAGAACACGGAGAGTAAAGGTAGAGACATCTCTGGAAATGCATTTATAAAGGCTTTTTTATGTATGAGTTCAACACAGTGTGTAGCACTTTGTGCTTAAAAATGGGGAACGATAAAGTGTAGGACGTGAGCAGAAGGATAGCTCTAGAAACTGCTTTTTTAGTGCTTTGCAGTGTCCCTGCCACCAGCTGACACCTTGCTGAGGATGTGGTCCCTGAAGATGTGGTCCCTGTCTGGAGTCAGCTCCTATCCTTTTTCTGCCCTTCCTGTCCCTGACCATGGTCTATAACAACCACCTCACAAGATAAATACCTCATTTCCTACATGTATCACCCTGCTCTTTCTCTTACTGCTGAATACACTCCACCCCTGAAGCTCTTGCTGGCCCTCCTTTCTGTGGGGCTGTCTTCTCTTGTGTCTACTCATCCTCCCCAGCACCAGTTAAAGATTTCTTTTAGGTTAATCCTCCCTTTTCCCTTTTGTGTAACATTTCTTGATCCCTGTCTACTCTCACTCTATGACATTTCCTTGGATGATATCCTTTGCCTAATATATTCTTCAACTACTATATTTAACCTTAAATTTGCAATTGTTTTGAACTATTCAGTTACCCTTCAGTAGCCTCCTTTTGTCAAATAAAGTACCTCTCCTTTTCTTCAGATGTCTAAGATGAACATTGAGCTCCTTTCAATCCTTCACCAACTCTCATGCTTTTCTTAGGCACTGATCAGATCACAGCAGTATTGTCTTTTCTGTCGCTCTAGCTTACAGTTTAACTGAGTGGTTTAACAGTTCTTTCTCACTTTCTCTGTATATCGACCTTCAGCCAGATTTATCCTCCCAGCACTTTCCAAACTATAGTCCTTCCTATTTGCCCTTCTTATTCAACAGTTTCAGTCAGACCATTACCTGCATTTGTCTCGGATATATTTCTCTCCTCCTGGCCTTTCTCAAGCTTGGGCATCATCCTTCAGAACTCAGAGAATAGAGGAACTCATTTTCAAAATCTGTAGTGAATCTTTTCTTTACCCTCCTATTCACCAGCACATGAGAGTTCTTTTTTAAAGTTCTTTTTGACTCTCGTTTATATTCATTGTGTCAGTTTCATTGGTTTGAAAGTCCAATTTCATGATAATACACAAGCACCTTTACTTTCTTACCTCCTACTGCTTCTTGCCCTCAAACTGCTGCCATAGAGAAAGAAGAAAGTATATTGTATTTCATATTGACTTATGAAGCCTTTTACATTGCATACTTGACAAAGACCTAATGAATTTATGTCTACAGTCTCTTGTAATGTATCACAATCTGCTGTGATATGATGTGGTTAGAAAAGTGATTTTTCAGGATTTCAAATTTTAATTTGCCTTCAAGACTAGATATAATCCCAATTAGCAGTTCTAGTAAATATATAAGCTAAAATGTATTAATAGAGAAGATTTATCTGGATTTAAACTCTAGATCAGGCCAAAGACGATTTCTCCATTTTGTCTTCGCTTATATTTCTAAGCAGTATTCTCCTCAAGTCCAAAGATGAGTGCATTCTGGACTGGAGGTCACAAATCCAGAGGCGTCTATTTAAAAAAAAAAAAAATTAAAAAAAAAAAAAATCTCTATATATACTAGTTTAAGACCAGCTTTGAAAAACCAGCTTTTCTTCTCTTAAGGATATGGATACTTCATAAAGAAGTGTCTTCACAAGTTTCTGGATCTTCCCATCATGGGATTTTCTAGAGTAATTCTGCAGGAATCAGGATTATACTTGATCTAGTGAATGTTTCCCTCTGTGAACAGAAGGGAAATGTAACATCACAACATTCTAAAATTTGTGGAAGGAAAAATAATTAGTGATAAATAAAACAGTGGCCAGGACACTCACTGCAAGAGGTCTCTTACCCTGAGCTATTCCTTACATGCAAGCATAGGAATATCAGATAGGAGCAAGGGAATAATCCTAATTGGCAGAGTGACATTGCTGGGACTGGTTGCATCCTTCTGAGAAGGGTGTTAGAAAACTGGATAGAGGTCCATAAAATGCATTGAGGAAATGTTATAGAAGCACGCTGTACAAGATATACAAGGGAGAAACTTCAAGAGCTTGAGCTATTTATCTTACCAAATTAATATGACTCGGTGAATAGGCGCCTACAGGGGAGAAAATATATAACATTAGAGGTCCCTTAAGTTTCCCAGAGAAAGGCCCAGTTAAGAGATACAGTTATATTGAAACCAACTGAATTCAAATTACTCTCTGATTTTAATAGTGAAGCCAGTTAACAACAGAGAAAAATGTCTACAAACTTGAGTCTCAGCAGTTTACAGAACCACAGAATTATTTGGGTTGAAGGAACCTATGAGGATCATCAAAGTCCAGCTCCTGGCTCTGCACAGGACAGACCCAAAAATCACACCATGCGACTGAGACCAGTGTCCAAATACTTCTTGAGCTCTGTCAGTCTTGGCACTGTGACCACACCCCTGTGGAGCCTGAGCCAGTACCCAATCATCCTCTGGATAAAGACCCTTTTTTTGATATCCAACCTTAACCTCCCCTGTCACAACTTCAGGCCTTTCCCTTGGGTCCTGTCACTGGTCATCACAGAGAAGAGATGAGTGTCTGTCCCTCCTCTTCTTCCTCTGAGGGTGTTGAAGGTTGCCATGAAGACTAGCCGCAGTCTCCTCTCCTTCAGGTTGAACAGCCCAAGAGGTTTAGAGGAGTTATTTGACCCAGGGCTGCCCACAAACCTCTGCAGTTTGGACAAAGCTGGTCCCGAGCCTCAGGCAAGGGTGAATGAAGCAGGCTTAGGTACTGAGGAGAGAACCATGAGTCTTGTGAATCTGAGCTGTCTCCCTCCAGCTGCAAAAAAGGTCAATCATTAATCTATTATATGTACTTTTAAAGCTGCATGAGGGATAAAAAAGGGGTTTTTTTTAAACAACTCTGTGCAAAATACAAAATTCAGCAAAATACAAAATTCAGCAAAATACTTCCAGTATTACAGGAAGAACTTTCTCAAACTGGGAATACTGTCTCAAAAATCTTAGTTTACTCCAATCCAAACTGATGTGTGTTTTTTCTTGGTGAAAATTCGAGCAGAATGTTGTAGACAGAGTTATAATCTACTTTTTTAAATCATAATTAGTATTGTTGTGGTTATAGTTGTTGTTATTATGATGTTTCTATTATCCTTTGTTAAATGTTCACAATCTGTTCCAAATTGTTGAAGATGCAGTAGACAACACCTGCCCCTGTGTGCACATAATTTCAACGCCTGATCTGGCAATTTAAAATGCATGGTTGGAATCCACATTAAAACTAATAGTGCAACACTTAAGCGCAGTGGTCTGCCTGAGCATTATAAATTGTAGGATTGAGGCTTTAAGGATTTGCATGTGAATATGAGATTCCCCTTAGTCTCTTAATCGAAGCTTATGGTTATAACAGACAGTGTGATTTCCAAACCTTGAAAGGATGCAAGAACTGCCCTGAAACCAGGTGCGCAGCTTTATGGAGTTGCAGTTGTTTTATTTACTTTGGATGGAAATCTTTATCTGATCCAAATCTCATGTGAACCAAAGCCTCCTTCAATGCAGTAGCCTGCCATTGAAATGACTGTCATTGTCAGTTTTGCTGTGAACAGGGGCTCTGGAAATCACCCATCAGATTGGGGCAGAGCTGGGAGTTGGTCTCAAGAGATACTGGACATATCCAGCAACCCTTGGTGGTAGGCCAGCAGCACCTGCTACAGGAGACTCCTGTATCAGTCTTGTGTGGGGACACTTAGACTGCTCCAGGTTTCCTGACAGGAGCTGCTGGGAACACCAGATGTTGCTCTGGTATCAGCAAAAGAATAACCAAGTTGTTTGGAAGAAAGATATTTAGGTTCTATTAACTGACTTTTCTGGTGGAAATTTTGTTCACCAGCAAAAAATTCTTCTTGTACCTTCAGTCATTTTAATTACAAGTCTGTCTGAGTTCTATTTACTTGTGTGTTTAAAATTAAAAAATGCATGAATGAAAAAGACGAACATAGCCAGTGGACATTAATTCCCTGTTACACTTTTGTTTCATTAATTAATGAAGAAGAAATTGATGCAGCTGATGATAAGAAAGGTTCTGGAAGTCATTTGCACACAAGGTTTTTGGGAAGGTCATTGTTCCCACACACTACTGTGATTCTCAACAGCATGCAACATCTATCACCAAGCATGAACTGCTATGTTTAGAGGAAGCTAGCAAAACCTTCTGAGTATAGGATGTTGAACTGAAACAGTAATTTTCATCAGTATATCATCTTCCCCCTCTTTACACTGGTTCTTCAGGACAAAACAGCTAAATTCTAGCTGAGATGAGCAAAAAAGCAGCAACTCTACTAGAAGTAATTTCATTGTTGACTGCATTGCAATGTATACTAATTTCATTCCAGATTTGGAAGAGACCAAAATAATCATGGCTATGTAATTCTTGACCTGATGCCAGGTACAGCTAGTCAGCATAATACAGGAATAATATTTTTTCTCTCTGAAATGGCAAGTGGCTATTTTAACTTTTTTTTTTTTTTTTTTTTTTTTTTTTTTTTATGTTATGTATGAATTTTCAAGCCAGCTCCAGAAGCTTACTGGAACTGAGCTGCCTAGCATTAATTGGATTGTCTTACCACAAGTCCACCTCCCTTCTCTTTGCTTCAATTTTTATTTTGCTTTTCCTCTCTGTTACCCTCTTGGATCTGAAAATATCAAAGCTGTTGAGCCACTTCTGTTAGCAGATCATAAAAATTACAGCTGTGCAGGAGCACACTGGCCTTGTAAATGTGAGGTGAGCGTACCACAGGGTCAGGTGCTCCCCTCAATTATACCAATACGGACCTGAGGAAATTTTGTTTTCTTCAATGGCATTAATCCTCTTAACTGAAAGTCAAGAACTATGCCTGCCCTTGTGCCCACTTCCCCATCTCCAGTTCAGTTCATAACTGATTTATTTCAAAAAGGATTTGGAGATGTTCTGAATAGCAGAAGATTTATAAGTGTTAATAGTATGATTCCTTGCATGATGTGAAACACAAGCTAAGTCGTGTGTATATAAAGAGCTTTTTTGTCCTCTGTGGGCACTGCAAGCATGGCCAATCTGAGACAGCTTGAATTTATGATGTGTAGAGACTCCAGGGAAAGGGAGTACCAGGTATTCATTTATTTTTGCAAGTCTACAATTCTCCTGATTCAAAACAGTTCTTGATGTTCCTTGTTAAGTACACACTCTCTTCAAGGAAGTATCTTCATCAATGTTTTTAAAGATGAAGGAATATATGCATTACCCTTTGCTTATCTTCACCCATTCCCTCTGAGTCCTTCCTGTTCTTCTGTGTTTTCTTCTTCTGTTCTCAGTCTCTCCTCCCCATATCATTCCTCTCCCTGTTTTCTTAATTTACCCAGGCCCTTTCTCCACTTCACTCTCTCTCATTTCTTTCCACACAAGAGAAGACATGTATCCTATATGTGTTTTGGAGTTTTAAAGAGGATAAATTTAGGTCAGATGTTTGTGCAATTACTTCACCCCTTTAGGAAGTATAGCTTGGAAAAATTGCTCTAATTTGAGTAATTTTTTTAGAATCATACTAGCACAAAATTTAAATAATTGGAATATGTTGTCCCAAGTTTGAAAAAGGGCAAGAAGGAGAACCCTGGAAACTGCAAGCTTCTCAGTCTCACTTCAGTGTCAGATTAAGTTATGGAGAAGATTATACTGGGAGATGTTGAAAAACACCTGAAAGACAACGCAGTCATCAATCACAACCAGCACAGCTTCATGAGAGGAAATTCCTGCTTATCAAACCTGATTTCCATTTATGAGAATGTAAACCACCCAGATGATCAAGAGGAGCCAACCAGTGTCATCTTTTTGGATTCCAGTAAAGCTTTTGATACTGTCACAGGATCCTTCTGGACAAACTGTCCAGCACAGCAGGATAAACACACCATGTGGTGGGTGAGCTGTTGGCTCACGGGTCGAGCACAGAGGGTGACAGTGAATGGGGTGACATCAGACTGGTGACTGTCACTAGTGGGGCTCCACAGGGCTCCATCCTGGGCCCTCTGCTCTTCAACATCTTCATAAACGACTTGGACACAGGGATGGAAGGGATACTCAGCAAGTTTGCAGGTGACACACAACTGGGAGGAGCTGTTGACTCCCTGGGAGGTGGGGAGGCCCTGCAGGGAGACCTGGACAAATTAGAGGGCTGAGCAATACCCAACTGTAGGAATTTCAACCAGGGGAAGTGCTGGATTCTGCACCTGGGATGGGGCAACCCTGGGTGTTCCTACAGAGTGGGGAATGAGATGCTGGAAAGCAGTACCACAGAAAGGGACCTGGGGTTCCTGGTTGATGACAAGTTGAATCTGAGTCATCAGTGCCCTGGTAGCCAGGAGGGCCAACCCTGTGCTGGGGACATCAGGCACAGCATTGCCAGCTGGGTGAGGAAGGGGATTGTCCTGCTCTGCTCTGCACTGGGGCGGCCTCACCTTGGCTATTATGTGCAGTTTTGGATGCCTCAATATAGGAAAGATATTCAGCTGTTAGAGAGTGTCCAAAGGAGGGCAAGGAAGATGGAGAAGGGCCTGGAGGAGAAGCTGTAAGAGGAGTGTCTGAGGGCACTTGGTCTGTTCAGCCTGGAGAAGAGGAGACTGAGGGGAGACCTCATTGCAATCGCAACTTCCTCATAAGGGGAAGAGGAGGGACAAGCACTGATCTCTGCTCTGTGATGACTAACGACAGGATCTGAGGAATGGCTTGAAGTTCTGTCACGGAAGGTTTAGGTTGGCTATTAGTAAGAGGTTTTTCACCCAGAGGGTAGTTGGGCACTGTAACAGGCTCTCCAGAGCAGTGGTCACAGCACCAAGCCTGACAGGGTTGAAGAAGTGTTTGGATGCTACTCTCAGGCACATGGTGTGACTCTTGGAGATGGTCTTGTGCACAGCTAAGAGCTGGACTTAATGCATCTGGAGAAAAAAATGAATTTGATTTAAAGATTAAATAAAACCCAAAAAAAACCAAAAACAAAAACAAAAAACCCAAAACAAAACAAAAAAACAACCAAACAAACCACAAAAACCAACCAACCAACCAAACAAAAAACCCACAAACAAAAACAAAAACAAAAACAAAAAACCCAAACAAACAAAAACCCCACAAACAAAACCAAAAACAAAACCAAAAAACCCAAACAAACAAAAAAAACACAACCAAACCAAAACAAAGATATCTTGGAAGTATTTTAAAACTAGCACTTAATTTTGTCATAGTTCCCATTAAAATAAGCAAGCAAATTCCTGAAAATTATGGACACTAAATACATTCATACAGTATTTTAGTAATTAAAGGTAATACCTCTATCCACTTTAAAAGTACTCTGAAGTTACTGAGAAATTTAGTACATCAGAATAACAGTTCTCTAGCAACTTGTTTCATGAGTCTTGCATAAAATGCAGTTACTTTGTTGGCTCTGTACATATTTATGTATAACATATTGCATTTTAAATACAAACTGAGGCAATAGGGCCTTTTTAGGGCTTTTTTTTTGTTTTACTTTTTGTTTGCTTTGAGGAGACAGAACATAAGCTAGCTTGTTATTAGAAATCTCAGGTCCATTTAGAGAAAATCATTCTGTAAATAAGCAAATTACTTAGAAATGACTGAGAGACAAAACCTTCCACAGCTTTAGTCTCATTCACTATTTGTATGAAGTGTTCAATAATTATGTCATTACTGAACTCTTTTGTGCTTCAGTTTGGTTTTAAGTTTATATGTCTGAAAGATAGCTTATTTACCAAGCAGATGTCATTTGCTTCCCTAGAGGCCATGGAATAATTTACACTGTGTCATCCTTGCACAAAAAACCACAAACAAACAAACAACAAAACTAAACAAACAAAAACAACAACAATAACAACAACAAAGAAGTTGTATCTTCATACTTGGGCAATTACCACAGCTATGCCATGAAACGACTCAAGTAGAATATTTTAGGCTTACCAGCCTTGGAACAATTGTGAGGATAATGCTTAGGTAATGCCAATTTACTGTAATTCCAGACTGTTTTACATAAAAGAACAGAACGTTTTAAAATAAACATTACAATATCTCCACTGACCTGCCTCTGCTTAAAAGCTAGTCAATACCAAACAAACCACCAGAGGAAAACCTGTGCAATGCAGTTGACTACAGAAAAAGTTAGTGTGGAAAATGCAAAGGAAAAGGATAAACAAATGAAGTGCATGCCAATTTATATTCAAATTTGGAAATTTATTTACCAAACGGGTCCTGCCTTAATATTTCTCAAGGGTTTTTGAACTTCTTCTGAAATATTTTTTACTCATATAATCTAAATTTCTTCTATCTTCCTTTACAAAAATCATGGGATATGTAACCGATGCCTCTGAAAACCTCTCGGAAGTACTGGGGTGGTCAGTGTGCAGCATTTGGCTCTCCCAGGCTGTGGTTATATTCCAGGATTGCTTGTCAGGTCAAGAATTGTGCCTAAGAAAACTTTAAGGGCTAAGTATCTTCACACTGATTGTCCATAACAGGACTTAAACGCCAAGGAAGATTTTGGGTTTCTGTGGACAGCTAGGGTATGTTGATCTCTCTAACAGTGATCAACATGGCAGGGTTGCACTTCAGGGAAGCCAGCAGTGATTTTGCTTTGCATCACCAGCAACAGAGATATCACCCTTCATACTTTCTGAGGAGATCTAAAAAGCAGAAAAAATGGTTGCAGCAGCAACCTGTGAGAGATTGAACAAATGAGGTGCAATTCTCTGTAGATGATGGGAAGGAAGTGAGACTCTTGGTACCACTTGCATGGCAAATCTGGATCAAGAGAAACTCCTTTTTTCTTCTTGATTCTTTTCTAGAGTTTTAGAGAGACATTGTTTTAGCAAAGGGTATTATTTTGTTGTAATGGTTTGACTTTACGCCTTCCCAGGAGAAAAGGTCACATAGTTTACAGTACCCAAGGAAGTATTCCATCCTATTTTATGTCAGCATAGATATAAGAGGGCACAAACAGAAATTATCAGTTTAGTCTCTTTCTGGTAGTGTTAGGCATCAGTTTTAGACCTTGCTATCACTTCAGGTGGGAGGAGGTGGCCTTCGGGAATCAGTTTGCTTGCCTGTTTTGTTACCTGGGATAGCTTCTGGTTGAGACAGCTTCACTACTCATAGGAAGTAGAAATTTATCTGTTAGCTTTTCACTATGTGTGTGTGCATTGCTTTTAAGGTTTTTTTTCTTTCTATGTAAAACAGAAAACTGCTTCTTCAGTAATTTTTTTTCTTTTCTTTTTTGTTTCTTTTTTTTCTTTTTTTTTTTTCCCCCTCCTCTCCCCTCTTCCCTTTCCCTCTAGGAAATGGGGGTTAAAACAGTTTGGGTGAGCACCTGGCATTTAGCCAAGGTTAAACCTCTACACAAGTCCTCAACTCCCATTGCTGCTGCTCAGCAGGAGACCAGCGGGAATAATGATGCAGTGACACCAGAGGGAGCATTCAGAGATGATGCAGCCTAACAACAGGGTAAAGCCCCTCCCACAGTTCATTGTAATGGCCTGTCACAGCACCCGGTTGTCTTGTCTCTGCATCTACTACTTGAAACAAAGCCTCTAAACCTATTTCTATAGTGTATAAATATGGAGTAACTCTACAGGTTTGAATGGAGTTGTTCCTCACTTACACTGCTCCCATAGAAAACAGAGTCTGATCCAGATCAACAGGTGAAAAAGTCACAGGGTTGGAAGTAAGTTGTAAAATTCCATAATTGCACATGGAATATGACCTTCTTATTAATTGCAAAATGTTATGACAAACTCTAATTTTATTCCACACTTTAAGTGTCTTCTGTGGGAAACAGAAACTGGATGGGAAAAAAATGAGAGTAGAGAATGAGATTCTGTTCTGTGCATCAGCTCCATCTGTTCTGGATGTTCAATGTTGTATTTCTGATTGCATAAGTATAATTCCACTTGGGAAGTGACATTTGCAGAGTTAGCCCACCCTGGAAAATTAAATATTTTAAAATGCAGAATAAAAAATATAAAGTATTAAGAAGGAAGATATAATGGATACCAAAGAGATTATTTTATTTTAATCTATGTGAAATACTTCATCTTTTCCCTAGACAATCTATATTTTTTACTGTTCTTATACAAACAAGCAATCATGTCTCTAGTTTTGCCATGTTATTATCATCAAGCTGAAACAACCTACACAATCATCAACAATATGCTAGTGAAAAATATATTATTCTCCCTTGCATCACAGTTTTTATTTCAGGTGACTCTGCTGATGTTGGACTTTATATATTTATTACAAACAGTTTATTAAGTACCATATGGTCTCAAGTGTAGGAGTACAGTGAAGGTTTCAGGAGTCTGTCAAAAAACCACATCTGAACACTGGTTCACAGCTAGGAATCTGGTATTGGGAAGGTGCTGGTTCTGAAGGAACACATTCACAAGTCAAGTCCTTCCTATGTCCCTAATTCTTGTTTTCTCTTCCCAGGATTTTGATAAGATCCTTCAAGATAAGGGAGAACAGCCCAAGCTATCCAAACTATGGAAAACTCCTGATGAATTTTCTCATACAGCCTCTTATGAAACTGCAGGTAATTTTCTCAATATCTACCATTCCGGTCCATGAGTAGGAGGAATTAGAAACCAAACTAAGCCTCTTGCTTGGGTTACTTTTGGACAGACACTCACACAAGCGCCCTTCCCTCTCTAGGCTCGTGGGCAGCCTCAGTGGCATGAATGTGATGAAGCACATAAGGTCTGGGAAATGCATGTGTTTATAGGACTGCAGCAAAAGAGTGAGAGAAGAATTTTTTTCCACTATGAAGACTCCAAAATAAAACAAACAAACTAACCAACCAACCAATCAACAACAACAAAAAACCAAACAAACAAAAACCACAAAAAACCCAGAACAAAACAAACAAAACCCCACAAACAAACAAACACCCACAAAAAGCCAAACCCAAAACACAGCTTACCTCATCTTAATTCATTGGGTTCTGTCGTGCATATATATGTGCACACAGCTCATGTCATTACAGTAATTAACCCTAAAAACTTTGGGCTAGCTGTGTTGCTCTATGTCATTAATTGTTAACTTCTAAACAGGTTTCTCCTTTCCATGTAAATTTTGAGCTTCAGATGTATCTTACCAGTAAGACTAAGTGCATCGGAAATTAATGAAAATCTTACAACCACATTGTTAACTTGACAGCACTTGCTCTTCTGGATAAAAGCTGGTGAAGCATAACTCTATGTCTCAGAAAAGTCATCACAAAGTACAAAGACTGGCATTTAATACATAAAACCTTCCTACACTGATGGCACATAGACTTGCAAATGTAGGAAGCTATTTGGGTCTAACATGTGGGACTGTAATTATATGCAGTGACTCTTCCCTGGAGAAGGAAGGAGAAGGTCTTGCATAATTAAAAATTTTATTTTAACCTGAAGCCTTCCTAGGGTCTTCTAGCACCTTCAAGGACAGTGCTGCACTTTTCAGCAAATAAATTTGCATTTTTGATATTTGCTATCCTTGATATAAAAATATGTTTTACAATAAGCATTAGGTTCTATTTTCATGCAGCAACATCAACCCAGAGTAACCCAGCAGAGTGATGTAATTAAACATGGAAGGTTGGCTCAGCTGGAGTTACTGCAGTTTGATAATAGTAACAGTGAAAAGAATTTGGCTTTTGAGACCTGTTACATGCGTGCCTATGTGTCTCTGTGCCTTGTTTCTAAGAGGGAGAAATGCCAGGGATAACCTTAGTAGACTAGAGTTATTCCAGTGGCCTTCCCATGGTGTGACTGCATTCTTACTGAGGCCCTGAGAACATCACTGTTCTGCATCCTTACCCACCACCCTAAGTATCAGGAGATTCTTTTCCATCAGCAGTTGCAGGATGAATAGTAAGTATAAAAAGAGAGAGCATCAGAAGACACTTTGAATGGATCCCTCTAGACAGCAGAACAAATAACTGCTTCTGCAAAAGTAACCTCAGAAGTATTCTACAAACAATGGATGTATTGTTCTCAGGAAATATCTGGATAAGAAACATAAAAAGAAACATTGCTGTTTTGCCTTTATAAGGCTCCTCTGGTAGTTAGGAAAAAAATGCTACCTTATCTATATCATGTTATGTTCTTCTTAGAAGAGCTTGCTTAGTACTTGATGAAACGTTTAGAAAAAAAGCTTTATTCAAAGGTTCTGGATCTGTGGTCATAGCAACTGTTGGCATGTGACATTACTGAAGTGACAATAAAGTCGGTGGATTAGAGGTCAAAACACAAACCTTTCATTCTAGGGTGTGAAAGGTTTGCACTGCTAAAAGCAAATGGAGAATCTAGATGAAAGCATGTCGAAGAAAACGACGTCTTCTTTCCTGTGTAGTAAGGAATTAGTAAGCCTAAGAAACCACTTGCACAATGGCTTTCCTCTTTTCAGCTCTCCAGGGATAGCCTCCTTGGTGTTCAGCCTGGAGAGAACCACAATAGCTGCTCAGCTTCATGAGCCCGTGTTGAGGAAGATCCATTTCATAATTTTCCCTCTTTGACCTCCAGCCTTTCTCTTTAGCCTCCAGCCCTTCTTTTTAGCCAGGAGCAACCTTCTCAGTGAGGGCACAACCATGGGAGAGGGCTCCCTACTGACATGTGCTGTGTTCCACAGTGGCACATTGCATATATTCCCTCATTGACTGCAGAGCTGACAGTTCTGTGCTAATTAAAGGGCTGTGCCAATTAGCTGCATCTGGTCTGTGAGTCAGAGCAGCAGATTATAGAACCTGTTTCCAAGTCTAGCTCCCACTGTGCATCATTTGCTGTAAGAAGCGGCTATCTTTTTGTTCCCTTCAATTTTGCCTTTCGTTGCCTCAGATGTAGAAGTAGACAGAGGAATGTACAGTTGAAGCAGTGTGTTTTTCCATGGCTGATTTATAACTGGCTTCTTAGAGAAACCTGTGTGTTAACCTCCCTCACATAAGCCCTGAGCTCTCCAATGCACACAACATCATTGAACAATGGACTACATTTGTTTATACCACTACCACAAGCAAGTCAAACAACTTGCTTCTTATGTAAATTGTGTAGAAGTCTGATCTGTAAGCTGCACAAGTGGCAGAGGACCATGTCATTTAGCATCTGTAAAAATAAGTTGGATTGAGCTTGTTTTATCTTCTCCAGGTGTAAAGCAATATTTTTTTCCAAGTAATATCTTGTCAAGAAATTGTCAAGAAATATCTCTTGAGGAATGGAAAAATGAAATACTAATATTGGCTAGTGTAATCTCACCAGGTTAAGTCACTCTAGTGATGATATTAGATGATACTCTGTGATTAAATGATGCTAATGATAGTGAGTCTTCCTGCAATGGTGGATAAAGCCCATTCAGATCTTGGTCTCTGTGAAGGGAAAGAATGGACATAGAAGGTAAAAGCATGCAAATGTGATAAAATTGTAAACTGATATGAAACCTATTTCTAAACATTTTAAACAAAGAAAACTCATGCTAAAAAGTCCTGGTGTGTGATACAAAACTGGTTTAGACAAATCCTTTGGGATTTAGGCTTTTAAAGTCTGCATGGAAGTGATGCGAGCGCTGGGAGTCACAGAGACCTATTTCAGTAAGGATATGTCAGAGGAACAATTTACTTTCCTAGAAAATCTATCACAGCTCCTTCTGTTCAAACCAGTGCAGAAGTCTTGTAATTCAGAGTTCAGAAACATATGTGGGGGATACAGCTGAGGAAGGTACCTTGCTTGAACACTTTATCCACCACTATAAATACAGACTTCCCTCCCAGAAAACTTGATATCTTATTGTTCTTATTTTCTGTCTGAAAATAAGGTTAAGCAGCTGAGTCCACAGCTGCCTTTCTCACTATTCCCAAGAGCCAGTTTGCACTGACCCCGTCTCTCATAAAAAGATTTATTCCAAACTGTAGGGGACTGCAGAAGTCTTCCAGTGAGAAAATCCTTTCAGGCAGGCTGGGGCATCAGCAGCTGAAGGCTCTGCTAGGGCCTGCAGTGGCTAAACCACAGAGAAAGTATCCAGGCACTGCTCTCCAGCATACGAGTATGCTTGGTGAGAGGCAGCTGGCTGAGCATCAGAGATGGAAGGATGCACACTGGCAGGGTGGTGGTGAGGTTGGAAGATGATACAGTCTGGGAAACTGCCAGAATCTCAACTTTAGAATGAGTGAAAGAAGCAGACTGCCAGCTCTGAGGGGCAGTGGTCCTCCTCAAGTTTAACTGCTCAGGAATATAAAACTTTCTGTAGCTGCAGCAAACTTCTGCCTTTGTTGCCACAGTGGAGTGAATGTGACCTTTCTTTCAAATGAAGACTTGTGATTCTTCTCAAGATAGTTTCAGTTCACTGTAGGAATTTATTTTAATCACCACAGAGGAGAGGCATGAGGTATGGCTCACACTGGTCTGTGTCTGAAGGAGGACACTGTATGGGCTGATGAGCCCTTCAGGATTATTTGAGGAGAGATGTGAATAGTTGTGGGATATTTGCAAGAACAAGGACATTCTGTAAATATGAGCAATCCAGAGATTCTGAGTTTGTGAGACAATGTGGCTGTGTGGTAAAGGCCTTGAAAAGGATACAGGAGAGAAGACTGTGGGTGGGAAATATGTATGAACTTGCAAAATAATTGAACAAAGAGATGCCTATCATGACAAAGGGACCGTGCAAGAAGAACAGCAGTTCGTCTGAACAAGTAATTTTAGCCAATGATAGAATAAAGCAAAACGCGTGGACAACAGGTAGTAGCCAATAAACCCTTGATGTATGTGTGATGCTGATGCTCTAAATGTATAAAACAATGAGCTTTGTAAACAATCTCAGGCATTAGCCCGAGATCATATTGGTCATTGTGCTGTGTCCAATTTCCCACTAATTCCGCAAATAGTTACGTAGGATCCCTTTGCACTGCTAAATCATGCACCCAGTACTTGTCTGACAGACTGGCAGGGCATGGACTAAATCAGAAAATCTCTTTCTAGCCCAGGGATGTCATCTGCAAGTTGCAGGTGAGGCAGTGTGGCAAGTTTATTTCCGTTGTAACTGGCAGTGCTTTTCTCTAGGGCTGGAGAGTCCCACCTCCAGTGCTGTCCATCATGTTTAAATCTAGAAAGTAGTCTTAAAGGGAAAAAGCCTTAAAAAAGTATAATCCCATCCAAAAATCAATTTACCTGGTATGAATTGAATAATTCCTTTTTAACATATTAAACCATAATGAAAATAAGTTGCTTCTTTTAATATCAAAGTAAGGAACCACACTTGAAATAGAGAATGCGAATGCTTCAAGCTGCAGTTTCTCTTTCAGCAGCTCTCAGCAAGTGGCCATTTAGTCTTAATTGCTCCTCACAGTGTATTCCAATTAAGAGCAGCATTAGCAGGCCAAGAACTATTTGTTAATCCGTAAAAGGTAGGAGAGACAGTTCTTGTTTTGCCTGAGGTTTCAATTCACATGTTTGGGTGAAAACGTATGCAGATGAAACGCTCTACAAACAATAAAAGGGTATTAGCAAGCTATCAGTTATTATCAAAATAAATGTAGTTATGTAACTGAGGAGAACAAAACTTTATGAAACATCTATTTATATTTGGAAAGGCACATGTTGCTGAACCGGCAGAGCCAAATGATGGTATTGACATTTGACTCAAGAGATGCTTCTGAGCTTCCTTGTACTAGAGGTAACTAGTAAGAAGAAATAAGCTTATGGTCTGGCACTTCAAAGTGCTTGTCCAGATAAAATAGGTAATGCCTTGGTGCTGGAAGAATGTTTTTTCCAGGACAGGAATGTGAGGAAAGCTGTGGGATCCTATACTTGGAGGGAGTGGTTTGTAGGTCACACATGTCAGTCTGGTTATTTCCCATAATTACTGACAGTACAATGAAGCTTAAACAAAGTACATTCACGTAGTATTTTTTCTAAGAAAAACACTACACTCTGCATGGATGTTTTGTGCTTAAAGATTATTGTTTGAAATCAACAAATGCTTTGATTGTGTCTATTTATGTAAGTAGTGTTCTTTTGTTTAAGAAATGTTAAAGTCTTACATGTTATCTGGTTTAAAGTCACTATATTTTTAATAGCAGAAAACAGAAACAGCATATTGGGCAGGTAGAAAAAGGCAGAGAACTGAATCTAGTTTACTGCAGGGTGTGGAAGAATGTACATGTGTTGTGTTAGCCTACCATGGGATCATTTTGATAGGCCTGAACAAGTGTTAACCATGTCCTTTGCTACAGCAAACTCAATCCTGACTGGAGTCAAATGGTACACACATCAGGGCTGAGCAAGAAGAGGTTCTGCTTGTAAAGAAAAATGTTTATATAGTGACCCAATTTAGAAAAACTTGGACAAAAATAATTCAGAAATGTCTCTCATCATGCGGCTGCAAAACAGGCTTACCCACTGAATTTTAAGAAACTTGACAGATTTCAGTTATTTTGATTCATTTTCAAGGGAGACTCAAATTTTCTTTTTACCTAGCTAATGAAGTCTATTTATTCCTACAAGAGAAGTATTTAATTCGATGCACTCATTGTACTTAAGAGAGAACGAGAGTGCATTCTTTTTTAAATCATCAGCATATACCTTCTCAACCAAGAGTTTTGAAATTCAGTGTTATAGAAGAAAATAAACTCTATTTTTTTTTCTGCAGTTTATATGTTACTGTCATTTAGAGCCTGTCATTTAATGACCTTGGGCAGGTCATTATATTTGTCATTAAATGACAAATCACTTTCAGAGGGGCTCTCAGTAGAGAGCTTACCTTTTATTATACTAAGGTGAAACCTCATTGGTCTTTCATCTGAACTTAATTTTCTTACCTTTTTTCTCTATTGGGTGTAAGAGATCTTTTCATTGACGCTCTGGCCCAGGGTGCTACAAAGTCACTTTTAGCTGTTCAAAGGTTCTTCCACTCCCAGAGACATATTGCTACTATTGCTGCCTGTCCTCCCCATGGCAGCCAGCCAGTGCAAATCTCATTATTTTCTTTTCTTACTCTTTTGCCTTAATTTTTTTTTCCTAGGATATTTCAAATCTATTGGTATATAGGTCTCTAAAAGGTGATTAGGTGTAAAATTAGTTGACAGCTTGATAAATAACAATTATAAGGAGCTTTCCAAAACTGACATTAATGTAACATTCACATGATACTAATAAGATTGAAATGATGAAACAGGTATGAAATAATCCCCACACACTCTACAATGCAGTCTCATAGAGCAGTTTCCCTTTGTAATTTGCTTTATGGGATTAATAGACATATGAATCTAGAATCCAATTTATGAGTGCTGTGAATAACTGGAAGCACCAGGAGAAATTGTAACATAAGTGTAATTCACAAAGGTTTTGGAATTGACTTCACCATTGCCAGGACTTCATGCCTGGTCTTAGGAGAAACTATTTGCTGATTTACCTGAGGTGAGAAACTGGTGCTAGTAGAGCCAGGGGATTCCCACTGTGTGGTCTGCCTGCACCTCTTCCCATCCACACCAGGGATGCTCTGCTCCTGCCCATTTCCAAACAGAAATGACAGTATGTTGCTACATAATTTTGTCTATTTGTGGGCCCTTTTCTGGTTAGTTGATGATACTGAGAGGGTGACAAAGTGTGGGCAGGGCTGTACCTATTCAGAGTGGTTATTGAAGGGTTGTGACAGATTGCATGATTTTTGTGCTTTTTATAATTGAGTAGTATATTGTACAACTTATAAAAATTAATGTAGAACAATTTTCATGTGGAACATTTTTCAATTAAAACATCTGCAATATGATGGGATTTGTTTTCTCTTGAGTTATGATCTTACTGTGCCATTACTTTTCTAAGTAACAACTTCCATGTCTGGAGACATTTTCAACCAGAGACTTTTTCTTTTATACACGTTGCACCTGAAAGTCCCTTTGCACTTTATTGTAAACACTCCAAAAGAACATGGCATTCACCCTTCAGCTCTAAGGACAATGGATACATCAATCAGTCATAGAGGTACTGCTCAGAAAACAATATTTCTGTTATTGCACTGCCAGCTCTCCTGATCCAGCTGAAAAACGTAATTGTGGTTTCTTCATTAATTTCAATCCGTCACATCTGAGCTGCTGAACATCTAGAATAGTGCCTCTGATGAATCACAGGTGTGAAGTGACATTGACTTCAAAAACACTGGTTTGTTATACTTACCTCAACGCATTACTTTGTGTGTGCATGTCCCTCCCTGATTTTGCCACATTTACTATGTAATTTGCTTCCCTGCTGTAAAAGCCTTTGATCAGCATCTTATGCATGGTTTCCAGAACTGTTAAAATATTTTTGGACACTCTTCCCAATCTGAGTGTGGGTTTTAAGCAAGCAACATGAAAAAGGCTAATGGATTTAAACATTTATCCAGAGAAATCCCAAACATTTGGGCACCTGGTTAACGGTATCTTTCCACAATGTGCATACTATTTCCATCAGAAATAATACATGGAAATTCCAGCTCTTTGCCACTAGGTGGTGTCCACATAAAACACGTTTCCTTTGGAATTGTACATGCTCTTGCTTGCAAATCAGGTTTGATTGGAATGCACTCATCCCTTCACTTCTATTGACACTGCCAAAACCTTGCTTCTTCTTCTGCCTGCCCAGTCCTGTGCAGGGAACTGCTCCAAACCAGCACTGCACAACCGGGTGGCTGCAGGTCCCAGCACCTGGGACATGGTGAAGACCGGCCTCTGGGAAACAGGGAGGTGACTTTCCTTCTGAGTGCAATAAGGACTTCTGCTAAATTCAGGTGACTGTGCCATGTGAAGTGTGAGATTCGGAGATGTCCCAAATCTTAGAGGATCACACCATCATTAACAACGTCCATTAAGGCCTCAATTCACCAAAATACTTAAGGACATAACTCATTTTAAGTATCTGAACTGTACCATTGGCTTCAATCAAGCTGCTAATGTGCTTAAAATGAGGTGAATGCTAAAGCAATTTAGGGATGAACTATTGCAGCCACTCCAGAAATCAATTGCAAAGTGTTCATTGAATTAACTGGTCAGGGCTGTGCTCTCAGGCTGCACCAAAATCACAACATCTTGGTGTGCCTCCCTTGGTCATGGCCCATGAGTGTATGTCAGGATCAATCTGAGAGAACATGTTTCTCTCCCTCCACTGTACCCCATCTCGTTCTTCCATCTGGGCAGTGATGCTGCATAGCTGTCCAGAGGGGAATCCCTCAGCCACTTCAGGAACATAGGAGTTGAGGTGGACCATGCTGGTCCTGAACTTAAGAGTTAGCTTCTGTGTCTGGTCCCAAACAATACATGACAGCAAACCTTTAAATTCACCAGGAGTTTTCAGTTGTGAAAATCAGGATCCAGCCTAGAGCAGTGCTCACAGTTTGGAGTTTTTCACTCCCCAGCAGTATTTCTAGCAGAGATTGACTATTTAATCTATTCTCTGAGTAAGCATGAAATCTTATAAGTAACATGTCAGAAAAAATTATTAAGACAAAATCAAACCAATCTGGGTACATCCAAAGAGCATACACACCGTTATTGAAAAGTGTAATAGCCCTGAATATACAGGTGGAGAACTGAGTAGTGTGTTTCATTATTAGGTGCATTGTGAGATTAAATCACTTACCTGCACTCAAACTTGGTTCACCATGGTGTGTGAACTGTCACTGCAAGCACCTGTAATGACAGCTGCTTCTCAAGTGGGATTTTTGCTATCATGTTGTCGGATTTGGGTTTTGATGATAGCACTGCCATTGACTTCAGCTGATTTGATATAAAGCAAAACTCCGGTCATGGTTGAGGAACAGTAAAATTTAGGCTAATATTCAATATCAAATATTACCATATTCAGCTGTATTTTCAGGGGGCAAAAATAATTGTATCCTGGAGTACAGAAGCTACCCAGGTAGCTCTCCTGACTGGCCTGCTACCTGGTATGTACAAATCTCCTTCCTCCATGGGCCTCTGGGCAGACAGGAAAAGACCTCATGGCAGCCAGGGTATCCTTTCATTGGAAAAATTATGATTAAAAATCAGTGAGGCACAGATTCGAGATCATTGGTCTTATGTTTCAAGTTTGGGTCAATACGCTTTCATCTGATGGCCAGATATAACTGGTACCTTGGGTTTTTTGGAAGTCTTTTGTTAATACTCTGTTCCTACAGAAATTTGCTGCCCCAGCTCGTGTTGCAGGCGTGGCTGCAGTGCCACGTTTGTGTCATTCGGTGGCAGAGGGGAAAAGGCGAGGTCTTCCCCTGGTGCTCTGACCCACGTGGGCTCCCAGGATTGCTCAACAACCTGACATTATTGCTTTTCTGTTTGCTGTTTTTTTCTTTAATGTTAATCTGAGATGTTACACTTGAGAGGCGGCGGGTGTTGGCCGAGTGGCGTAGGCCCCCGCCTGTGGAGCCGGCTCCTCCTCTGGGGGCGGCGGCTCAAAACCCGAGGGACTCGCTGTCACTGTCCGAGCGTGCTCGGCCGTGGCAAAATGAACCTCAGGAGTAAAGGTGGTGGGGCCAGTTCCGCACACACTGTGCCTCACCTAAAAAATCCATTGCACAGGCTTATCCCAAAATCTTTGTTCACGAAGTCTAGCCAACAACAACAATAACAGAAATTTACTCCCCTGTCATTCCCAGAACACTCCTCACTACCTCAGCTTTTCCTTCTGTCTGCCTACAACAGGGTTTGGCCTACAAGAATTGGGTAATTTGATCCTTTTTCTGAAGAGGGAGGCTATGTATTTTATGAGCACTGCAAAGCAAAAGGACATCCAAGCATGCAAATAGTGGAGCTGTTGGTCCATCTGCACCTGGCCATGACCTGCTATTCACTGCTCAGGGAAGTCAAGCAAGTGTAGGTGAACTTTGGCTTTAAATCACTTTAGACAACATGTTGACAACTTTCCTTCTGTAGCTGTAATGCAGGGGTTGGGAGAAAGACTTCATTCTTGTATCTCACTCACCCAGTTCTGTTACTACTTGTTTTGTGCCAAAAGAAATTAATTAGAGAATGATATTATTATAAAACTTCTATCTTTGTGTTGTCGAATGAGATGCTAATGAAATACAAAATATGCTATTTGAGAATTATACATATATAGCTATAAATACATATAATTCTGAAAAAATTCATGTGTCTTATAGAATGCAAGGATCTGCATGATCTCCTCCACTGCTAATAGTTCCTTCAGTTTTATAGTTAAAGGTTGTCAGATGTGCGTTACAATATAATTTATATAGAGAGTTACAATATGGTGATGCTTAATTCAGTGTCATTTAACAAAATATTTCATACCAAAGCTTCACAATCTATTAAGCCAAAGACATTTACTGGGAATTGACTTCAATTCTTAGGAGGTTGAAAATAGCTTCGGTGGGATTAATGGCTTGAAGTTAATTGTTTTTGCTAATGTTTTATTTGAAATGTCCTGATCAGCAAAGGTAATGCGACATTTTGCTCATTAGGGATGTCAAGCCAAATTCACTGCTGACACAAGCAGGTATAACCTCATTGACTAAATTAGAAGTTGCACCTACTTATGTCAGCAGTGAATTTGGTATCTTGCCCTTTAGAGGAAAAGGGAAAAATGTAAACGTTGGTGCTTAGAAACCTGGAGGTGTAGCACAGAGAAGAAAAGGAAGGAAATACCAGTGTGTGAAAGGAGTTGGCCAGAGTTACTCTAGAAAAGTAGCTAGTAAAAGCAGCCAAAGCTAACTTTACCCTCTCCAAGAAGGACTGTGCACTAAATATTGCTGAATAAATGGTATGAAAATAATCTGAGAATTTAACAAAAAAACCCCAGAAAAAATAGGTAGTCCCTTGCTGTTAGAAGACTATTTTATCCAGGACAGGAATATGACAGAAAGTAACAAACATATAATTTTTTCTGGAGCAAAGAACAACAATTTTCCTTTTGCAAGGAAAAAAAGTTGCTCACTAGAAAGCAAACAGAAATAGTGCAGATATCCTGATGACTTGGAGCAGGACCTGGGTTCATATTTATAAGTGTGTGCTAGTCCTGAAGGGCTAGAAGAGACAAAGGGGAAGCAGAAGACAGTTATAGAGCTGCCTGGCCACTTGTCTTCTCCAAGACAAAGTGGTGTCCTCAGTAGGTGCCAGGTGATCCCTTAGTCACTGCAGTAGGAGTCCCCTCTGTCGCCTTGTGCAGAACGCAACTGGCTGTTCCAATGTTGCATCTGTGGAACTAGGATTTAAGGATGGACTTGATTTGTGGGGATGTTTTGCTGATTTTAGTTGCTCAGGGCACTTTAGCCTTCTTCTTACATCATATCATCATTCAGAAAAGAAAATCTGAAGGTTTTCTAAGTTACTCTAAGTTACTGGTTACTCTTAAATTCTCGTTTTGTGTACAGTGAATGAGAGAGGTAATCCCTTGAACAGAAACCTATGGATCATTTAATTTTGATTTGATGGTGGAGATCACCTTCCCAAGCAAAATCTACAGACCCAGTCAAAGGTGTGGATGTGGTTACACTGTGGCTGATGCAGCCTCACCTTGAGTCCTTTGTGGGGTTTTGGGTGCCTCTATATAAGAGGGACATAAAACTATTAGAGAGTATCCAAAGAAGAGCTTAAAAAAATGGTGAAGAGTCTAAATGTGAAGCCTTAGAAGTGGCTGATGTTGCCTGGTTTGCTCAACCTGGAGAAGAGGAGACTGAGGGGAAACCTCATTGCAGTTACAACTTTCTCATGAGGGGAAGAGGAAGGGCAGGCACTAATCGCTTCTCTGCGGTGACCAGTGACAGAACCAAAGGGAATGGCCTGAAGCTGAGTCAGGTGCGGTTTGGGTTGGCTATTAGAAAAAAATTCTTCACCCAGAGGGTGATTTCACACTGAAACAGGCTCCCCAGAAAAGTGATCACAGCACTAAGGGTGAGAGAGCTCTAGAAGTGTTTGGAACAGACTCTCAGGCACATGGTGTGACTCCTGGGGATGGTCCTGTGCAGGGTCAGGATTTGGACTCAGTGATCCTTGTGGGTCCTTTCCAACTCAAGACATTCTGTGATTCTAAGATTCCTTAGCCTAGAGTGTCCTGGGCCAGTTGATTTTGGACATCCTGGGGAGCATCAGGAAGCCCTGTGGGCCTCCAGCAAGAAGGTTAGAATAGGTGATGAGGAGTGTCCAGGAGAACTAGAGCAATGTGCTGCATGCAGTCTGTGGCTACTGGGCTTCTTGATCCTGAGCCAACTCCTGGTTCAAGCATGGCCTGGCAGAGCTGGTCTTGGAAAAAAACCTGTTGATAAAAGTGATTTCAACTGTTCTGAAGCTTATCACTTGTCATGGGATGTCTGAAATGTTTCCTAAAATTCTGACTCCTAAGAGCATGTGAAAAGCTCAGGTGAAAAAGGAAAAAAAACTTTAAGAAATAAGCAAATTCAATACTTAACTTTCAAAACCTGACACAGAAATATGTGACCCTAAAAATGTAGAAACTGAAAGAAACACCACAGGTTTTTTTGGTTGGTTGTTTGGTTGGTTTTTCCCCTTTTTTTTTTTTTTCTTTTAAAGCTGTGTATATTAATTGAAGCACTACTGCCCTTACCCCTGACTCTTGAGAGGACATTCACAATGTTTGAAGCTATGTGTGACCTACCACCACCTACCTCTTCCCTATGGTCTGTGGGAAGAAAAAGAGAGGGAGGAGAGTTACTGTATGATGGAGGTAAGAGTTGTTCTGCCATAGGCAGTGTGGTCCTGGGTAAGACAATACCCTGAGCTTTTTATTCCATGTTTGACTTACTGATATATGGAGCACTGCACATAATTCAGGAACTAGATCCTCACTTAAGGAATGCTACTAACTATGCAGTTCGCTTTGAATGTAGTTTAAAGACTCACTAACTGGCTTTGTTTTCAGTCTGCAAGCATTCCAGCTGTTAATTAAGGGACTGTGCTCAAAATCTGTATGTAAAAACATGTTTTCTTGAAAACATTAGGCTATTCATTAAGATGAAATCCTTGTAAGCAGAGAATCCTCTTACAGTATTTCATACAGTTTGTAGGAAGAGGGAACGTGGCATATTATACAAAATAATTTGATTTTGAAGCATTTTCTGAATGAGGAGGAATATTTTTTTATGCAGTAAGAAACACCCTAACGGAGTATCTTGCCCTTTAGTCTTAGCTCTCCTGCCATTCATATATCATAGTGATAACCCCTTTAAATGCCTCACTGCATAATGTACATCTAAGAGCTCTGTATTAGAGTGCACATAAAATTTTTACTGAGTGATTGCTCTTCTTACATTTTCAAAATGCTTTGAGCTTTGCTCCAACTTGAATGCCCTTCCATAAAGCAAGCATCAAGATACAATGATCTGATTTCTCCAGTGAGAAATGTCATTTCCTGGTTTACATAAAACATACGTATTTTATAGGATTGTCAGAGTACTGAAACATTTATGAACTGAGAAAATCTGCAAATGAATTATGCTTCTGAACTATCCAGGAAGTGCCTGTTATGGGATAGATTCTGATCTGAGATATGGTGCACGGGATCTGCTGAATTTAGGTTTTAACTTCAGATATCTACTGATATACTCAAGACATAGAAAACTCAAATAAGGTAAATCTGATGTGCCAAATATTCTTTATACTGGTTTATAATATGTATTGATGCATTATATTTTGATTATTATGCTTATATTCTAGGAATAACCTATAGGAATTACCAGAAAAGAAGAGACTTACAGTCATCTAACATTATAGTGGTATAAAGCTGCACAAGCTTCGTAACTGTGCAAGGAACTGAGTGATGTTCTCCTAAGTGCTAAATAATAAGGCTTTGTTATTTGCTCAAGCATGAGACATTTTCCTTTATTTGTATTTACCAGAGCTTTGTCAGCATTTCCAAATTTATTCTGTTGAAAGTCAAGATAAGTTCAGCCATCCAAATAAACAGCTTATAAACTAAACCCAAAGATGTGTAGGACTGAAGAAGAGATATGTAGGATCAAAGATAAGAGATACAGGAAGCAATAGCAAGAGGAAAAGAGTCTATCCCTCATGCAGTGAAAAATTCCTGTGTATTTTTTTACTGATACATCACAAAGATATGCACCTTTTTAGGAACTAATTTTTTGGGTTTAGAGGCAGGCTTAAGAACCTTATGCATCAAGAAATTTTCCAAAATGGGTTTTAGTATCACCTTTAGTATCTCTCACCACTGTAAGTCTTGCCAAGGGAGAGAGGAAAGAGGCAAAAAATCTACCAGACTACTAATTTATGTAGAAAGTTCTTTCCATGCCATTCATCCACAAATATCACCCCATTCCATATCTTTCTAGCTCATTCCAGCTTCTCAGGTAAGTAAAGAAAGGTCAGGTCAGGTAAGTAAACACAACTGGAACTTTCACCGTGTTCACAGAATGTCACTGTCTTCACAGAGTGCCTCTAACATTCTCAACACTGTTCATAGTTTGCCATGACCTGTGACATCCCATCAAGTCAGCTCTGCAGCAGCTTGCCTTCTCCTCACACACAGGAGCTGGGTCAGACACCTGTTTTCCAGGTGTCTGTTGATGGGGTGGTGGGAGCCTGCACTCAGTGGCACAGCATTGCACATGGTACATCACTGCTCGTTTTTTCTGAGTATTCTATAAAATCTGTACTTTCCGAGGGGTTCATTTGGGTGTGCTAAATGGAAGCTCTGGTGAAGCTCCACTGAGGCGTGTGAGAGTGGCACAGTGATATTTATCTGTGAACTGTCATTTTAGAAGATAGAAGTACAGTCTTGCAAGATAGGCTTTGCAATACAGCACTATTTATTAATTCATTTATAGTATGCTATTTATTAGAATTTGGTTCTTCCTGTGCTCACAATCTTTGGCTTACTTATTTCACAGTATCAGTAAAGTTCTGAGTTTATAAATTTGGAAATTAATGTGTTAGAAATTGTGGCCTCTGAGCAGAGCAGAAAGCTGGGATGCACAACCACATTGCACTGAAGCCTGAAACTATCATATGCAGTAGCACCACCTCCTATCAGAGAGAATAAAAAGCCATAATAACCCACACTTAATTAGAGAGGATAGGACCATGGTCAGGGAAGTCAATAGGGTGAATTCTAGAAGATACAGTACAAAGGCATCAATCCTCTACATCAATTTACTACTTAGCTCTGGCCTGCCATGGTGATGGTTTTAGGTTTCTTCTGGAGGTAGCTCAGATGTTGCTGGTGCAAGGCTTTCACCTGTGCTCCCTGTTCTGATCTTTTTAGATGAGGAGAAGGAACCAGGTTCAAAAACATTCCTGTAAGAGAGATTAGGGCACAAATGAGACCAGGTGCTGGGTTCCAACATGATAATTCAACTTTATTCTGTAACACAACAGAGCAGAGAGGAAGAAGGAAGATGGAAAAGTAGGAAAAGCTAAAGGCAACTGTTAAAAGTGCAGGATAGGAGTTACTACCACCATGAAGTGCCACTGGCTTGCAAGGCAGTAGATCTCCAACATCATCCCTTGGTTATCTTGCAGCCTCTGAGGAGCAAACCAGGAGGCAGAGTAACAGAGTGGCAGCAGCTCCCACAGCAGTTCTCAGCAGTCCCCTCAGCTGTCCTCCAGCAGTCCCCACAGCAATCCTCCCACATTCCCCCCAACCTGTGCTACCCTGGGCTCAGCCACCTGCCTCTGATGGCTTGCTAGGTGGCTGCTGAGCAGGCAGCTCAGCTCTTGCAGCAGCCTATCTGTTGCATCAAGACTTCTAGCTCTGTGCTCGAGGCAGTACCAAAGTAGACTCCATCTTTTAATCAGTCTACCACACTCCCTTGTGCAGGACAGGTTCTGTGCTCCGTGACTGGGTATAGCACAGCCGAAGGGCCTGAAGTGACTATGAAAATGTTCTTAGAAAACAATCACACTTAACTAAATCACTGGATGTTACTTGTGTCTGAGTATGTGCATAACAGAGAGAACATTTCTCTAGGCCACCAGCTTCATGTCCTCTTGGTCTCAGCGATATATTTAAAGGAATTTCATCTTCAGAGCCAACTTTGGAATCTTTTGCTAAGAGAAAGGTGAAGTTCTGCTTTCCAGGATCCACAAGCTGCCTCTGCACACCTGGATTTGCTCTGAAAATCTGCAGTGCAATATCTCTGTGGCTCTTGGCATAGCCGCTATCCCAACCATGAGCCAGCCTGCGGAGTTACATCCACAGCGCATACTCACAATCCACGTCCAAATCCCCTTTAGCTGATGTTTTGATTCAGGGCCATAGCAAAACAGGGAATATGGAAGGGTGAAAAATTGGATCGGGATTGCCCCAAATGGCTTTTTTAAGGTGTTCCAGAGGCATTTTAATCATGAGTGTACAGTCAGAATCCTTTGCTTTGGCAATCCAATTTTTGGTGGTCTCTTGGCATTCTTGTCTTCAAGGTATAGGATTCCAAAAAAAGGCATATGCCTGCTTCACTCCTATTAACAAGCTGCCAGCCATCTGTTGAAGTGATTAACTCCTGGAGCATCATAATTTACATGCCTTTTTAATTGTTTTGAGATTTTGATGTAATTTGTTTCTAGAGATTTTTCATTATTCCAACACCAAGCAGTGAATAACAGTGGTGGTAGTGTCTTGGGAATATCAATACTGTAAATACTCTTTATCAATTTATAAAAAAATAAAATTACACCTGCATCTAGCCTAAACATTTACGTGGTAACAATGGAGGCTAAGCTGTGTCCTGAGGGGCATCAGGCACAGCATCACCAGCTGGTCAGAGGAGGTGACCTTCCTACTCTGCTCTGCACTGGGGCAGCCTCACCTTGGATATTGTGTGCAGTTTTGGATGCCTCAATATAAGAAAGATATTTAGCTGTTAGAGAGTGTTCAAAGGAGGGCAACAAAGATGATGAAGGACCTTGAGGAGAAGCCATAAGAGAAGCAGCTGAGGGCACGTGGTCTCTTCAGCCTGAAGAAGTGGAGATGAGGGGAGACCTTATTGCAATTACAACTTCCTTGTGAGGGACAGACACTGATCTCTTCTCTGTGGTGACCAGTGATAGAACTTGAAATGGCATGAAAATGAATTGGGAGGAGGTTTAGGTTGTATATCAGGAAAAAAGTGTTTTCTGCAGAGGGTAGTTGGGCACTGGAACAGGCTCTCCAGGGAAGTGGTCACAGCACCAAGCCTGACAGAGTTCAAGAAGTGTTTGGAAAAGGCTCTTAGGTATATGGCGTGATTCTTGGGGTGAAGAGTGTAGGGCCAGAAGCTGGACTTGATGATCTTGATGAATCCCTCCTGAGTCAGGGTATTTTATGGTTTTATGATTCTACAATTCTGTGACTCCATTATTATATGTTTCTATAAATTGTTGTTCTCTGGTGGTTAACATTTATTTTTATCCAAACAATTAATTAGGTTGACTTCCTAGATTATTTAGCTTATAATTCATTATAAACTATTTATTTTCTAAAATTCCATATAATTAAATAAATATTTCAGAGCTTAACCAGGGGAAAAAAAAGTAGATTTAAAAAAAAAAAATCCCAAACCACCAGTTTAGTCTCAGTTAGATGCTTCTATTCATGAAGTTCCAACACTGTTCTTGTGGGTTGTAATAATATGGAAACTGTTTGCTGGATATTTATGCTGTGATTCATCACATAAAAACACATTCTTCTGTATTATGTGAGAGAAAATAGCACGATGCACAAAGTCATAAAAACCTACAAAGGTGGAAACTGTGTGTGGTCTTTTTGTACTAACAAAAAGTCTTTGGGTAAAAAAGGGTCAGCGGAATTCAGATTTTCATTTTTATCCCAGTCATTTGTATTTTGACTTGATAACCCAGGTTGCAATTTTTCAGATGACATTAGATGTGCAGCTAAAATTTTATGATCATTGCGCAAAAGATCTCAGGTTTTCTTCTGATTCATGAGTGGGGGAAATCAAGATACAGGAGGGTCTCCCAGCTGGATTTAGATTATGCAGACAAAAGAACAGAAAATTGATCTAATTTTGTATACACAAGGCTTGGCAAGACCTCTGTACTGCTTCACAATTTTGGCTCATCTCTAACTCTGAAGATCTGGCTCTTATTTAGAATAGAAAACTTTTCAGGTTTTTTTTTTTTTCCTTTCTCTTTGTTTCTAGATAATCAGTAGAGCCTCAAATGAGAACTCCGTGAATTTTCAAAATCACATTTTTTCACAGCTTCTCTAGTGCACGGTAGAATAAACTGTTTCAGTTGTAGGTATCTACAGCGACCATCTAGTCGAACTACCTAACCACCTCAGGGCTGACCAAAAGCTACAGCATGTCATTAAGGGCATTATCCAAATGACTTTTAAACACTGACAGGCTGGGAGCATCAACAGTCTCTCTAGGAAAGCTGTTCAGGTGCTTGATCACTCTCTTGGTAAAAAAATACTTTCTAAACCTCCTATGGCATAGTTTTGAACTGTTCTCATAAACCCTGTCACTCAGTCTCAGGGAGAGGAGATTAACACCTCCCTCTCCACCTCTCGTCCTCAGAAAGCTGTTGAAAGCAATGTCACCCTTAGGCTCAGACACTTCTCACAGGATATTCTTTCCAGCCCTCTCACCTGTTCCCCTGCTCTGGACACCTTCATCTCATTACAGTGTCCTGGAATTGTAGGTGAACACAGGACTATACACTGGAGTAGCATCAGTTTAGAGCCAAGGGAGGCAGGAGGAAGAACATATCTTGCAGGGGCCAGTCCCTCATTGGAGGATGCAGATTGATAAAGTGAGAAAATGGAGCCCATATTGATCCCTATCCCTTTGTCATGATAAATGTTGATGGTTAAATTCTGTCAGCAGCTGCCAGTGACTATGGGTTTTGCTCTTCTCTTCCTCCCCTTATTTTTACTCTCAGTGTGGAGAGAGCAGCTGCCAGAACAGGTGCTTAATGTCTCTGAACACCATCACATGTACCAGAAACACTATACAGTGACCCACTTGATACGTGACTCAAGTAGATTATAATGGACAGAAGTGAATCATGATAACTGACGTCATATGTGAAAGCCAGCGGCCTTTGAGGGCTGGAACAAGCCAGAGTATGGTGTTGGTAAGGGCAAGATACGCAGCCCCTGGCTGGAGAGAGTTTGTGTGGACCTAATTCTATCACACGTCTGAGGAAATGCAGAGGTGATTTCTGTGCCTCTGATGATTTGTGTCTTCTGAGAGCTCGTTGAAGGTGACTCGCTTCTGCCTTTGCATCAGAAGTTGTGGTATGAAATAATGATGTATCTGTATAAAGATGGCCTGGTGACAGGGTTGCTTTACCCCAAACCATGTATTAAGAATCTAATTGAAACTGACCAGTTGTCATAGCATTCATTTGACCAACATTTATCCAGGGACAACATTAAGTACTTTTGGATCTTCATATATTTACAAGGCTTGTGATATGCTAGTGTGGCTCTGAGAAAATACTTGTACTTGGAAAAGAAAGAACATGAGTTCATAGAATCATAGAACATCCTGAGCTGGAAGGGACCCACAACCAACATCAAAGTACAGCTTCTGCCTTACACAATACAGCCCCAAAATCACACTATCAGCCTGAGACCATTACTCAAAAGCTTCTTGAACTCTGACAGACTTGGTGCTGTGATCACTTCCCTGGAGAGCCTGTTCTGGTGCACAACCAGCCTCTGGGTGAAGAACTGAAGAGATCAGTGCCTGCCTCTCCTCTTCCCCTTGTGAGGGTGTTGAAGGTTGTTGTGAAGCTCCTCTTTTCCAGGTTGAACCGATCAAGTGCCCTCAGACACTCCTCATATGACTTCCCCTCAAAGCTCTTCACCATCTTCATTGTCCTCCTTTGGACACTCTCTAACACCCTATTATCTTTCCTACATTTAGGTGCCCCAAACTGCCCACAATATTCCAGGTGAGGCCACCCCAGTGCAGAGCAGAGCAGGACAATCCCCTCCCTCGCCCGGCGGGTGATGCTTTGCCTGATGCCCCCCAAGACAGACTTGGCCCCCCTGGCTGCCAGGGCACTACTGACTCCTATTCAACTTCCCACCCATCAGGACCCCCAGGCCCATTTCCATGGTGCTGCTCTCCAGCATCTCATTCCCAAGTCTGTACATACATCCAGGGTTGCCCCATCCCAGATTCAGAATCCAGCAATTCCTCTTGTGGAACTTCCTATGGTTGGGGATTACCCAGCCCTCTAATTTGTCCAGGACTTCCTTCAGGGTTTCTTTGCCTTTCAAGGAGTCAGTGGCTCATTCCAATATAATATGATTGGTAAAATTATTTACTATCCCTTTGGGTACTGGATTCAAATAATTTATGAAGATGTTGAAGAGCACATGGCCCCGGAGGGAGCCCTGTGGAGCCCCATTAGCAACAGGTCACCAGTCAGATGATAACTCTGTCTGATCCATGACCCAAGTGCTCACCCATCACATGATGGGTCTATCCAGCTGGATATTTTGTCCAGAAGGATACTGTGAGAAAAAGTATCAAAAGCTTTTCTGAAATCCAAAAGGTTACATCAGCTGGCTTCCCTTGATCAATTAGTTTCTATTGTCATAGAAAGAAAGTAGTTTTGACAAGCAGAACTTAACCCTCATGAAACCTTGCTGGCTCTGATCAATGACAACATTGTCCTTCAGGTGTTTTTTAACACCCAGAATTATCTTCTCCATAATTAAACCAGTCATTAAGGTGAGGTTGAAAGGCCTGTAGTTTCCACGGTCATCTCCTTTGCCCTTGTTGAAAACTGGAACAATGTTAGGCATTTTTCAGTCAGCTAGAACCTCTCCAAATTCCAAAGACCATTCAAAAAATTTTGAGAGAGGCTTTGTGATAAAATCAGCTATTCTTTGACTATTCATGATTGAATCCCATCAGGACGCATAGACTTAGCAGATCCCACACAATTTCATGGTTGAGTTGGTCGGTACCATGACTATTTCCACTCCCAGGATCTGAAGGCCATCACCATCATTTTGTTCCTGTGCCTGGAGAACCAGTCCAGACCTTATTTGAATGTCCTCCACACAGCAGTTACTCAGACTCCATTCACCACAGGGTGTACTGGCTTAAACAGTGAACTTCATATGAAAAGGGATTTTGCTGGCAGTGAGACATCTGAGGATCAAACTCATGCTTTTGGTCATTGCATGGAGCAGGTGCAAGCTGTTCAGCAAATTGTAAGAGCAACTTCAGGAAACTGATTATTGTCCATGCACCAGGACTGAAGGCACACGGATTACCACTTGAAATGAATGTAGCACAATGTAGTGACCTATGGCCCACAGGAATAGAGGAATGGAGGGCAGCCACTTTGAGGTGTAGCCCAGCAAATCCTAAGCCAAAATACTGCTCTCGTGTAACAGAAGGATGTCCCTGTGATGAGCCAGTGCATCCTGTATTGTGCCCCTGCACCCATTTTCCTGGTGGGATGACAAGGAGAGATTTTTGTACCTGTCCCAGGCAGAGAGACACAGAAGAATTACAAGTATGTACCACTCACACTGTTGGGAAGACACCTGAGTGCCATGTTCAGAGAGTCCTGTCTTGCCATATCTGCTTATGACAGTCTATATTGACATGTTTCCTCCAACCATCCAACTCCTGGTCTGTCACAGCCCATCCCAGAGGATATTCTAGCTCTCAACCCCAGATAGTTGCTGATGTCAGATATTGGAGATATCTGCCTGGTCAAGTCAGACATGGTGCTTGGCAGGAAGCTGCACCTGGAGACAGCTGAGTACCTGGGAAGAAAGAGGGGTTGTGGCACTAAGTGCTGAGTCTGAGCAATGTTTTCATGATCAAGCCTTCAAATAGGAAACTGAGGCCGTAAGGAGACTGGAAAAACCAGGTGGAGTGCAGTATAATTATTATAGTTGATAATCAACCTTAATTGCACATGGACTGTAAGCATTAATTCCTTCTTTTGCTTCAGAGGCCTTGTTTATTCACTGCTCTGACCCTTGCTGTCCATCCACTGGAGAGATTTTGAGACCTACTTCATCCCAGACTCCTCTTGGGAGACATCACTTTGCAGAGAGCAGCAGGGGAGGCTATTTGTCATAGGCCCTTGCCCTATTCCACATCCCATTAAGCTTCTTTGGTTCATTTTTTAAGACCTGCTGACATCACATTTTGCCTCCTGTCTGCCCACAGCAAGGTTGTAATTGTGAACTTACTCAGCAAGGTCAGTAACCTGGTGTCCTTCCTTCCCTTCAGCAGTCTGCACGTGCTACGTGAAACTAGTTTTAATTCCTATTCTTGCATGGAGATGGTCCTCTAATTTATATAATTTCCCTGCAGAATAATATGCTTGTTCTGCTCACTCCTCTGAAGAAAGAGTTGCATAGATAGAAGGGAAGAGTAGGAGCTCTTTTTAATGTGACTTCCATGGACATAGTCCTAATGAGAGTCTTTCAGCTGTGCAAGAGCAGGGAATAGACAACCTGTAACAGAAATGTCTCTATTTAAAGATATCAACTCTTTGAAGAAATTTTCTTTAATGACTTAATTTTAACATCCTTGTTTACCAAATCTTAGTTACAGATAGGGAGTCCAGCTATGTTTTCTGATGACCTCTCTAGCTCTAAAAAGAAAAGTTCGGGCTAGCTCTGTAATTAACTGTGACTTACACATGTTTGTATAGCAACATCAAACTTTCTGTGGAAGAAATTAAATTTCTACCTGAAGGAGAGTAATAACATAGGTGACTCATTCAAATGTGTAGATAAATTGTTTTGACATGTTTTGCAGGAAGGACAGAGGTATGTCAGTATTGAAATAGCTCTGGGTACCACAAATCTATTCACATGTAATTGGATCACCTTATGTGTCTGTGACCAAAAGAGTCTGAGAAAAATGAGCCCCAAATGAGGATACAGATTTATGCTGAATTTGATCTCTCCACAGTCAGTAAGGCACTGTGCCGCACAAAAGAAACTCCCAGCTGCTGCAGGAAGGGGAGAAAGAGTATCAAAAGGAAATGCCTTTCCAGCAATGCCATGGCTTTCCTGCTCGGTCCAGGCCACTCCGCAGTGCAGGAACTAAGGGGACTATTCTCATTTAGGCCAAACAGAGGGTAAATCTCCTAAACGCTGCTCTGCTTTGCAGTAAAATGGCTTCAGTGTTGAAGTTTGTGTTAGCTGGCATCTCCTGTCCACCACCATGACAGCTGTGGGGACCTTCACTGTGCTTCAGTGTGTTGCAGGGGCTATTCCCTGTGGTTTAGGGGAGCACCTATTGGATGCCTGAAGTCTGGAAAACCCTCAGCTGGTGACTGTGTGCATTCTCTGTGATCAATTACACTTCTGGCTACCATTTCTAGTTACCAGTGTCTACCCCTTCCTCACTGCCTATAGACTAGTCTGATATTTTAATCTACTTTTTCCCATTTCATTTGCTCTGTCTCCCCAGAGATGGGAGATCTGGCATGGCTGGATAAGATGCTGCCATGCTCAATCAGATTCAAGGTTCATCTCATCTCAGACTCCATCTCTAACTTTGGCTAATACCAGATTTTTGGGAGAGGCAATAGGAATTTTTTACCTCTGGGATCTGCAGGTGAGAGATCCTGCTCACTGGCACTTAAGCCTAGAGAAGGCAGTATAGCAGTCCTTTAAAAACATGTTTGTCAGTCTTGCTTGTAATCATTCTGGTTAGCATAATATCCACATGCTATTAAATCTCACTTTGATCTGTATATATTTCTGGATCTCACTTTTTCTCCCTGTCCCTGACACTGAAGTCTGCATACACTGGCATTATTGTTTTCTTGTGCATTTTCCTGGACTGGTAGAAGCTGAAAATGTGTTGGATGTTTCAGAAGAGAGCCTGAGTCAGCAAGCCTCTGTGTGCATGTGTATGTGTGTGTGCATGTGTGTAAGAAATTCACCTCCAGTTTAAAAAAAAAAAACAAATGCCATTCACATCAGCTTGGACTGATGTGAATGATTCATGTACTCATCACACTTCTCAGTACAAAAGAGGTGGAAGGGTCCTTGTTCCAGTCTGCTGCCAATCCTGTTCCTTTGCCCATGGGGAGAAGCCTAGTTGACTATTGACACCAGCTCTTAGTTAAGCAAAGCAGTGTGAACCTTTAGCTAGATGTGTGAAAAACCCATCCAGACACCTCATTGTTTATATTTGCACAAATAGAAGGCAGCTGGTGCTCCCACTTTCCCAGTCTTGCTTCCGAGCTGGGAGAAGAAAGGGAAAAGCAGAAGGAAGATGGAGGGAGCATAGGAAGTGGTTGCAAATGTTCAGCTGAAGCATATAATTTACTCATCTTCCAATTCAGTGCTACAGTCCTGTTGTGTTGTTTCCTTCCCCTTTCCATTAACTGAAGGCTAAAACTAGAGCTGCTCTTTCAGAAACTGTCATGGGTTTCTGTAGCTGAATTTTAGTAGAAAGTAGAAGTACTTTAGTAGAAGTAGAATTTAGTAGAAGCTACTAGAAGTTTCTCCTGTTCTGTTGAGCTAATTAAAAGTATAGTTACACCTCTGTGATACATATTCAAGAACTGGAGTGTTTGCGCAGTTGAAAATTCCAGCTTTGAGATAACAACACAGACAGAGAGAGACCAAGGCCAGAAGAGCAGGAGGAGGCGAAGGAAGAACCCCAAGCTGGAGCAGGG